>BOPP01000031.1:10076740-10195025 GCA_017312745.1 Gryllus bimaculatus
CGTTGGGTGACACGTTGGGTGACACGTTGGGTGACACGTTGGGTGACACGTTGGGTGACACGTTGGGTTACACGTTGGGTTACACGTTGGTATGTATTCCCAGGCACTTTCTCCTACCATTGCTAAGGGTAGGGACTGAACGGAAACCCCCCATAGGTGGCGGGAAAACGCTCAGTCAGGAAGCCCCTTACATAAATACATCATAATCCCTTACATAATTACGTTTGCAATGGACAGTTCTCGTGCATTGCACATTTGAATCAGAGCAAACAAATAGTTCGATCTTACATTTTGCCAGTTTTGAGTTGAGAGTGAGAAACTCTTCTAACAATATAAATTCATGCATGTATGTTCGTTACCATGCATCTATGTTCCATGCAAGTACCATGCATGTATGTTCGTTGTCTGTGACGTCTGTAGAGTGTCCTTGAACTTAATGTTAAGAAAAAAAGTTTTATTTTCGGAACTTGGAACCTTTTAGCTTGCTATTGAAAATTTCGAGCTACTGGACATCGAACGTTTTTGATTTCCCCGATTCATTTTGTTTCCTCTGCGTTTCTAGTACGTGTGTCAAGCACAGAGGCTTGACACACGAGCTTTATATACAGGTGATGCGTCCATAATCACGAATCAAATAATGGGTTACCACTCCGACAGTGGCGAAGCGGGTAGTCAGAGGGTAAGCCGGTGATGAGCCGCACATACCCTTCGCAGATGGTTTCCTGTACACCGCAAAGACAACGCCAGGCGAGGTTCCCTCTACCCCGCGATGCACACGGCATTCTATAAATGTTTATGACCTTTAAGGGAAATAATCTTCCGTGTACGAGACATCGATGATAAAAGATTGGCATTCTAAACATGTCCAACGCTCTCCCCTCCCTGCTAATGCATTTCACTAAGCCGTCTTTTCAACAGTTTGATGCGGACGTGGTGATGTCCGCGCGTACAACTTGCTTAACACCCGTAAGTGCAGATGCTCCGCGCTGAAATTGCCTGTACACGTGGGAGATACATGCAAATGATAGTCTTTGGATCAGGAAGAAACCCGCTGCTTAATGCGATAATAACGACGACGTGGGGAAGCTGGGTGAAATAGGAGGCAGACGAGAAACTGGTTCCGTACGTCAGGGTTCCGCAGATTGAGCGTTGCAGAAAAGGGCTTGTCGGTGCAAATTCTGGAACATCTGCGAATCTGTTTTGAAATTAGTCTCTATGGAGGACAGGAATAGGGGTAGTCGTATTAATTGACATGTGTGAAACATCGGGAACTAATGAAAAAAAACATGGAATCGCATTTCATGATTTTTCGAGAGTGTATATCCATCGTGTGAATTAATTAAAATTTTGTTTGAAATTTATGATTATACTATACGCATAATGTAAA
Organism: Gryllus bimaculatus; assembly: GCA_017312745.1. Classification (NCBI taxonomy): domain Eukaryota; kingdom Metazoa; phylum Arthropoda; class Insecta; order Orthoptera; family Gryllidae; genus Gryllus; species Gryllus bimaculatus. Next base: position 10,078,128 of record BOPP01000031.1, read on the forward strand.
AAGGTATGCACAAAATTGCACCTTACATAAAGTGTTCTGTAAAGTAAATATTTGATTACGCACTTGTATCGCCTTAAGATGGTGCAGTGGTATTGTTCAGATAATGTAACGAAAATAATAATAAATGATTCTGATAATTTAGATAAATAATCTCTGTTATCCAGAATTTGCGTGATCTCTGATCTATCCTGGCAACAACGCTTTTAGAGAGCAGAGGCGGTGTTGATACTGTAAATCATTTTCCTGTAGTTATACTATCACTTTCAGCAGGACTTTCAGTTATTATAATTAAAGAACTGAAAGGAGGGATAGAAGGGAAAATAACATATTCCATTTAGAATGGTTGCAAATAAGTGTCATCATTATGTTAAATTTTCGAAGAGTAGATTAACGTCTATGACAATATGCGAAATAAATTAGCGCTTGAGTAAAACTAATAAAAAAAATTAAAGGTCGTAGAGGTTGCTATGTCATAAAACTATTTACCCAAAGAGAACACAGCAGTATCGTAGATTGAATCGATCCACATTACAATTCCAGATTAATACCATCTTATCTCTTGGAAGGGTGGCCATTCTTTTCCTAATACAAATTTCTCTGACTTTTCCCAGTTTTACAGTACATCTTTGTATTTTTTCTGAAAGGATAAATAAAAAAATATTGAAGCTACCGTAATAATAATTGATCAGCCCTAGGATTTGAATTTCGCCATGAAAATATTCAAATTTTCAATAACTTGTTAACATATAAAAATTAAGCAAAATATCATGCTGTACTATTGGTTTTGAGGAATAATATATAGTTTTAAAATTCTCTCAAAACTCAAAACTTTTCCAGACTTCAACCAATTCTTCTTCAAGTTTCCCGATTTCTTCAGACCTTTACAGAACTATGAAATTTCATGATTTGTTCCGGTTTTCCAAGTTTTCTAGAAGGCGGCCATCCTGGTCTAAAGATACAAGGGTCTGCAAAGCGTGTGAACCCCGGTAGCGTAGGCAGTAGTGATGGCAAATTTAAAAAAAACATCGACACTTTGATACAACACTAAAAGGTTTTTGATGTCGATGAAAACATCGACAAATGTTTAAATTATCGATGTTTCAAATACGATGAAACATTTCAAAGTAAAATATCCTGGTTCTAATGTTATACATAAAACGTCAATATTAGCGTAAAGTATATTCTGCCATAAAATAGACTGCCACATTAATTGTCTAATCATTGTTCTATGTAGTCGAGGTTTGAAATGTAGTTTAACAATATTAAAACGAACAAAATAATCAAAAAGTTAAAATTGAAGAAATTTTCTGAATAGAAAACCATTTCTTGTCGCCCGGGGGACGTCAACAGTGACAATTGCCAGTGAACTTTGATTGCGAGCAATTCACAAATAAAAATAGATCCTGAATATTTTATTTATATCATGAGTTTTTTTTGAACCATCGATGTTCTAGACAAATATATCGATATGAAGAAAACATTGAAAGCAGAACATGGATGTTTCTGCTCGAAAATATTGATGTTTAAAAACATCAACTTTTTTTGCCACCCGTAACCAGCAGCCTCTACCGACCGCGCCGCCATCGCTGCCGCCGCCGCCGCCGCTGGGTCGGCAGCTCACCGCCCGGACGGGTCGCGCACCTCCCGGTTTTCCCCCCACGTACGCGGAGAAAGCGACCCGGAGGCCTCCGCGCTACCGCCTCCGCCGCCGCCTTCGCTGCCACCGCCGCCGAAGGCGTACGCAGAGGCCATCCACATCGCTGGCGCCCCTGCGCCCAGAAGACCTCTCTCCCCTCGCCCCCAGTAGTACATCCCCATGAGGCAGGATCGCCAACTTGCGATTAACTTCATCGGCGGCGATGATTCAGTGACAGCATTCCCGTTACCGTGCTAGAGTCCCTATCGCAAGATCCCAAAGTTTGTCTCGTATCGGGAGAGGTCGCTTAAGGCATCAACTCATATCACTGCAGTGCCTCTGACTGGTCATATTCAGTCCTGACGGTTGAAGCATTTTTGACACAAACTTGTCAGCTAGGTGGAATTCAGTCGATGTCTGGAGAAGAATTGTAGCGGCTGGCTGCTCTGATCGGTAGTTTTCCTTCGTTTCTCCGATCATCACCAAGTGAATGCCGGAGCAGCACTCTCACAAACCGACCACGAACAGCGCGCGATCTTTCCTTCCTCTTCCTTGTTCTGTCCTCACCCCTTACTTACACACACACACACACACACACACACTATTATGCACTACACTTCCACTTATGCCGGGAGACCTTCCTCCACTAGATGGTGAGATCCGGCTCCAGCAAGGCTTTCCCCAACCAGGTGTCTTCCACCAGTGGGAAAATCGCCTCCGTGACAAGTTCTAAGCACCCGACCGATCTCGCGGTATGTGTGGTAGTGAAGTGCATATTAGTATGAGAGTGTGTAAGTAAGGAGTGATAGGACAAGGAAGGAGAAGGGAAGATCGCGCGCGGTCCGTTGCCTGTTTGTTAGAGCACTGTTCCGGCACTCGCTTGGTGTTGATCGGAGAAACCACGGAAAACTGTTAGATCAGCTCTCAGCTAGAAATGTCAAGACAACGTCAGATCTCGACCTAGGCAGAGTCGAAAATTCAGTCACCTTTGGGACTCGAACATAGGACCTCCCGATCAGAGGCTCTATGACCCTTTTGCGAGCGGGAGGTTTCGAGAATCTGGAACCGCCCGTTTCAGAATTCGTGCGTTGGCGCGAAGAAAGTTTTCATCAGTGGGTCAGTGAGGCCCCACCTCAGTGAGGCACTCAAATCTCCAAAAGACTTCACAAACTTTCAAGATACACCGAACCCAATTTCCCTTTCACTACTTCGTGCGCACGTGAATACTCTTCTTCCCATTGCTTTCCTCCGATAAAAGGTTGGCATATTCTGCCGTTACACTACGCATTCTATATTTTTTTTCCTCTGTCGTTTTTAAAACTATTTTATGTTTTGTTCCTTTTTCACACACCTCTTATTTGAAACTAATTTTCTTCCTCTTTAAATTTCACTTTTCTATGGACTTTAAGGGGCAATATTGTTTTTTTATGACCCTAACTGTAGTTTTTTTCATTCTACGACTATTTCCGAACAAATGCCTTTCCGTTTGACAAGTATCGCCTCTGAACCTCATGAATTGTGAAGTCCCTCTTTACGGAACTTAATCATTGACTTCTTCCATACATGGTTTTTCGACTTTTAGGGTGTCCCTTCCTAGAAGATAACCATTTGAGCGACAGAGTTGTTACTATTAATATAAGGCTATAAGTAACCACAGCATTGGCGAAAAGTGTGGCATAGCCTCAACTACCTTGGAAGCCTACTACCTATCACTCGTTTTTAACTTCTTTTAAAGTTATAATTCTCGTATTATTCACAGCCATTAAAAGAACCACAAACATTTAAGTTCCCGACTCACGAATTCTTCCTCCACTTATTTCTTTCAGCATGAGCTCAGAAATGATGGGTTTTCTCAAGTTGCTTCTGATCTCTGAGTTGCTTTAAGAAATGCAACAAGTAATGATTACACTTCTGATCCCTCTAGCTGTTTATAGCGATGTAGATCGTGTCTCTATAAGCCGTTTACACTTTTAGAAAGCCGCACTTAGCCGTCTTCCGGAAATCGCCGCGTTTGCAGGTCAACTGTTGACCTAAGCGGCTTCTGCAGACCAGACCTCTTCTCGCCGCACTCAGTTGAGGGATCATTAGCGTCATACGCTCATCAGTTAACGGGGACGAAACTAAAGGCGGGGGCGTTTCCGGCATACTCGGCTGTAGGCTGAGTTACCTTAGTCGAAACTTTTAGACTCGGTTGATGAGATTGTAACTTTCGTAGTTCCCTGATTCGAGAAGAGTAAAAATAGACGAACAGTGTAGACTCTGAAAGAAAAATGAAATACAAAATGAATAACAAAAAAATATTCTCTGAGTTATTCGGATTTGTCAACTCGTTCAAGCAGCATTTCTCCCACCTTTCAGTCATCTCCCTCAAAGACAAAATACGAAATGAGTCAGTACGCAGTATGAGAAAGTGGATATCCTGGAATCGCAATTGAATATTTTATTACTAGTATTGTAGAAATAAAACACGTTGGAAGCCTTATTTGCGGCTCGTTTCACGCTGAGATTGAAACGCGCATGCGGAAATGAAATGTAGTACAGTGAGATGAATAACTTTTGGTGTATTTTTTGTCTTTTATATTTATATGCACAGAATTTTGTTCAAAAAATTATGTGGTGGAAATACGGATCAAAAAATTTCAGCGAACTGTATTTTTAACTTCTGAGAGACAAAACTTCTTGATTTAGAGAATGATGATAAAAATTGTCAGAGGCAATGCAATGTTTCTGATATATTACAAGATATACCATGCTATCCAGATATCTCACCAAAAACTCTCAATTTTTCTGCGTTACCAACACATTAAAAGAAGAGATTCCAATCCCAAGTAGACATAGAAATGTAGTGTGGTACAAATTCAGGGAGCAACCAAGTCTTTCTTCCAAGAAGACAACTTGCACCCCCAAATTATTCCGCGACGTCACTATAATTTCTTATGAGTTAAGACTGCAAATTTACAAATTAAATACTGACAACTACATATTTGCACATTCAAACCGGTCAGCAGAGAAAGCTCTTCCCTTCTCATCTCCCCTGGACACCGAAGTGAGCAAAGTCACTTACCACGACTCTCGCAGGTCGCGTCAGACATCCCTTTTCCCTTCGTTGCCTTCAAATTATACCTCGACGTCACTTCAATTTCTGATAAGTTCAGACCGCAGATTTACAAATGAAATACTGACCACTACATAATTGCACATTCAAAGCGGTCAGCAGCGAAAGCTTTTCCCTTCCCATCTCCCCCCGGACGGCGAAGTGAGTACGAACACTTGCCGCAGCTCTCCCGAGCCGCGGGGCAGCTGCCCACGAGGAGCTAGTTGGCTCTGGCCGCGAGGAGGGGGGCGGCGGCCTGCGGAATCCGGTAGCGCCTGCCGGTGACGTAACGAGCCGTCCGCGGGCCACCGCACACCGCCACCGCCACCGCCGCGCCGCGGCCACCGCCGCCGCCACGGCCGCCACCGCCGCGCCAACCGCCGCCGCCACCGCCGCGCCACCGCCGCACGCGCCACCGCACCGCCACCGCCACCGCCACGCTGCTCCCACCGCACCCGCTGCTGCTACCACCGCCATCGCTGCTGCTGCTACACACCGCTGCTACCACCGCCACCGCTGCTACCACCGTGCTACCACCGCTGCTACCCCGCTGCTACCACCGCGCTACCACCGCTACTACCACACTCCACCCACCGCCTCTACCAACGCACACTCCACCGCTATTTCACTACCACCGCCACCGCCTTCTTACCACCGTGACAGTCACTACCACCGCTACTACCACCGCCTCTACTACAACCATCATCACTACCACCACTATACCACCGCTACTGCCACCGCCACTACTACTGCCTCTACCACCGCCACTCCCACCACCATCTCCACCACCACCACTACCACCACCATCTCCACCACCACCATCGCCAGTATTGCTGCCACCATCGCCACTAGCACGGCCATAACCACTGCCACCGCCACCACCGCCCCCGTCGCTTGCCGCCGCCGCTGCCTCCACCTCCACCGCCTTCATCGCCGGGGGCTCCCGCATTGGCGCCACTCGCGGAACGCGGCGTTCGCGCATTCCAGCGCGCAGGTGCCCGCCGCCGCGCTGCGGCGCTGCTGACGTCGATCGGCCGATGATTTGTGGCGCGAGGCGTTTCGCCCCCTTGTTTGCTCGTTTTCCCACCTCGGAAGTCAAACGCGCTGGCGCCTGCCAGTGGACGGCGCTGCGATTGATTCTGTGTATGATTGCGGGTGAGTACCGAGCGAGATGTTGCGTCATAGTGACCTTCGTGAACCCTCCTCTTGAACAAGGAGAGAAAGCAAAGAACTTGACACATGTGTGATTGAGATGGAGTATGGAATGCGTTAACTGTAACAGGTTGTTCACATTTCGCAGCGTTTTCAGAGCCTCTTTCAAACGAAAAAAATGAATAATATTCGTATGGCTCATTGATAATCATTATTACGGACAATATCAATATGGTTTATAAAATATCAGATATTGTGCTTTGTTGAGAAATTATTGAAGCAACGGACAAAAAATCAGATGTCATAGGAACACTAGGCAATAAATCATTTTTACTTGCCATTGATTTATTAGGATCGATATTAAAATTGTGTATTAGGACCGATCATTTGTAATGTGAAAATTGTTTTAAGAAGGGAGTTAAAATGTCTATAATAAAATAATATAAATAGTAATCATAACTTTATTATGTTCATTTTATACGGCAATTCTGAAATATCCCTTTTAATATGGATCTGCAACGGTCGGTCAACACAGATGTAAAACTGATAACACAGCTTTACACGTTTAAGTACTCTTTCACCCTACTCATATAATGTGCAATAGATTCACTCTCCGGAGAAAATAACGTATTTAAATATTATTACGAACTCATTGCTAGCTCATAAAATGTTTACTATTGTGAATATTTAACCACCGACCATATTTTCATTTCTTTGTAGGTCTCGCACAACCACTTCTAGACGTTTCATTAGACAATCACAACTTTTAGCATCACTCATTAGGAAAGAGCTCAGCCGTTTTCTCCTCGGCGGGTATTCTTCCAGGGAGTCAAATCTGCTCTTAAATAAGCTGTGAAGCTGGAAGTGCACGCGGAGGGGTGAGGGGGGTCGTAAACGTGATGTCCGAACAATAGCGGGCTGCGTCCTGCCCAAATTCGTTGCGCCATTGCCCGTTTCCGTGTCTAGCTCTTTCTCTGAAGGCATTATCTTTATGAGCGCACGAGGACGCGACCATTAGCCAGACACGGGCCTCCGCGCTCTCGAGAGAGTCTGCGCAAGAAATATGCTGATAAGTAAGGCGGGGGATAACCCCTATTACGCTTCGCAAGAAACTGCAAATGAAAACAGCCATGCGTCATTTCACATGGCCCTGGCCCAATGTTTAGGAGATGGTTCCACGCAGATTTAGTTTTTAAGCAATTGAACATGAATTTGCGTTTGTGTGCTTTAATTTAGACAAAATATTGCCTAACGTTGTTGTAAAACAGTTCCAAAACAAAAAAATGTTTATTAACTAATATTTACATGTTAAATTGTCTGTTAATGGCATGTAGTTTTATTTGTTATTGTCAATCGCAATGATTCCAAGAATACTTAAATCAGTTTCCTATTTTTACAAACTTAAGTTGAAAAATAGCCTAAGTAAATGGAAATTGGACCAGTACAGGAACCCTAAAATGGTATACCTAATTCATAATCACACTATTGACATTTTAATAGTACATATTTATGTCAGTCAATTCACAAATTCTGCAATGTCCTAATGTGAAAGATGGGACTGCAAAGTAAGCAATGAATAAATCATTCTTTAACTATAAATGGAAAAGGTGAATTAATATAGATTGAACTTGATTTCTAAAAAATGTGTGTTTTTTAAATAAATAGCTTATCATAATTTCTTGATAAACAACAAAATTGTGGAAACTGAAGCAATTTATAATCCTGTAGTGCACTCGCTAATCTAGATTTTATGTATCATACACTTGTAATGGCTTGTAATGGCTGACTCATTATTTATATCGCATCAATATATAAATCTTGGTGTTCACACACACACACACACAAAAACATTTTCTTGGTTTTCTTGTCTGCTCTAAGGACAAGAACATTGTAAATCTTGGTGTTTACATGCATTCGAGTGAAGCTACTTAAAAAAAAAATAAACCAGATCAGTGGAATTACCATTTTTGAGGTGAGAGTTAGCATTTTTTCATATAACATAATGGCTAGATGCAGTACAGTGGCCCTAAGGCATGAGTTATTTCATATTAGCGCACCTTATCCTTGTTTCTGAGAGAGGAAATTTCCACTGGGTACCTCTATGACGACTGTTATTAATTTTATCAAATTAAAGATGAGAGGAAAGCAAAAAAAAAAAAAAAATGCAGTTTGGAGGTAGTTGTGGTTTCAGAATGGCATCTTCCCAGATTGAATCTGCGTAAGTTATTCCCTTCCCCGTCTTAGGATTTATTTATAGCAAAACTGAGAATTTTATATTATTAGAGATTATTTTCTTTTAGTTAGGGATACAATTTGAGTAAAGCTTCATAAGTTTTATTCAGTGTATAAATAATAAGAGGTTTCCATCCACGCAACGTGGAGAAATTATTTGCCTTTTATATATATTTTCGAATTGTTAATAAAAATACGTTTTTTATAATTATTTTATTTTATATCAATTAAAAATTAAACTGAAATCTGTTAAGTAAACCTGAGTTGATGATTGGAAAATAATAGACCTGAGTATATTTTTACTTTTTTTTGCAAAAAAAAATATAAAAACAATTCTGCTCTCTAAAGATTTTAAAGAGACTTTCTTCTTTCTGGTCCAGCTCCGGCCCCAGTGGCGGAGGCGGCAGTGTGTCGCGCGGGAAAGCGAGCGTCGCGTACGGGCGCACGGGGTCGACCGCGACGACGTCATGCTCGCGGGTTGTTATGGTCCGGGCTTTTGACAGAGAAAGTAAAAAGCCAGCCTGCGCAGCCACCGCCACCGCCGCCACCGCGCCCGCCGCCACGCCACCCCAGCCACCGCCACGCCACCGCCACCAGCCACCGCCCACCGCCACCGCCACCGCCACCGCACCGGCCACGCACCGCCCACCGCCGCGCCGCCGCCGCCGCCACCGCCACCGCCCCGCCACCGCACCGCCACCGCCACCGCCACCGCCACCGCCACGCCCGCCACCGGCCGCCGCCGCCGCCGCCGCCGCCGCCACGCCAGCCGCCACGCCACCGACCGCCACCGCACCGCCACCGCCGCACCGCCACCGCCTGCGCGGGGACCCGGAGAAAGGCGCGAACTCCGCCGCCGCCGCCGCTGCTGCCCCCCCCTCCCTCGGCCTTCGCGGCATCTCGTCGCGCGATACCGCAGCTTTCCTCCCCCCCACTCCGCTGCGCACAGCGTGGTCATCGGCATGGTGGAAAGATATGCGTGGGCTCCTCCGCTGCACCGACTTTTGCTCGTTCAACGCAGCACCAGTTCGCGATACGAACCACGTGACCAAATATGAGCACTTCGTTTGAAAAGCCGGACCAGACGTTGCTCGCCATGTTGCATTTTCAGAGAGAAGTGTTAAGAAACTTTTTGAAAGTGGCATAAAGTGACAAATTTGATCGGTGACCAACCAAAAATAACACGATGAAGGTGTAATTGAAATAAAAGATGCAATACTTTAAAAAATGTACCGATGTGCTTCATAAAACTGTTTCAATGACGTGTACCAAGTTGATAATTTTGGCATTTAAAATTCCTACAAGTATTGTGACACAAACTTGTGTCTAAAGCTCATTTGTTGAAGTTGGATACCATGCGCAAGAGCCCACCCATCTTTTTACACCATGGGCATCGGCTGCCTGCGCTCCCCGGTCTGCTCTTGCAGGTTCCTCGCTAGATGTTGCTGACATCAACTCCAACCAGATTGGTTGCTTGTGCACCAGTTCGTGGTCGTTGCCGGTTTTCAAAATTGTTGAAGCCCATTACTATCTCATTATAAGGCGCTTCTTGTTTCGTGTTGTAACCCAAAGGATTTTTGATGCTTAGATTTTAAGAATCTTCGCTGATTTTTATTTCTCCTTATTCTCTTTTTTACCTACCGAATGGTTTTACATGCTCATTATGTTGTTGTATTGACACGGTCTCACTTATCCTTCTTTTGCATCTGAATACTTTAACAGTTAGGCACTAACACAGTCCATACAATGTGTAGTACCTCAACCCAAAGCGTTAACTCTCTCCTTTTTGACTGTTTTTGTGAAGTCGCAGCTTCCACTAGACATACCACAGATTCCTTCTCGCCCCCGACAAACACAATATTTGTGTCATATCTTTATGATTCTTCTCTTTTTGTTGTTCTTCCCCCAAAGGGGTTTTCTGGTTCCTGACGAAGTTTAATGGTTCTAACAAGGTCTTTGGTTTTCTGATTACAAATTATTTCTTAGGGAACCAGCTCGATTATATATGGACATTTTCATTTAAACTGTGATCATGAGCAGCACATCAATCAGAAAGCAAACCTTCCTTCCTTCTTTAAGAATCAACAAAGACAAATCACGTCCATTGGCTACATTTTGATTACGTACATACTTTTCTAGAAATCGTAATACTAACTTTCACTGCCGATGGAATTACCCATGATTATTTCGCAAGTGAATTTATATATTCGCCATTTTCTCCTTGAAAGAGAGCACTTAAGAACAGTTTTAATAAAAACTGTTCTTATCTTGAATTTTGAGGGACTGACGCGTATTTAGCAATTGATAAAAGTATTAGACACGTACGGATTCACTTTATTTTTACCTTAAACATTTTTTTTAATGCACTCTATTTAAAATAAGTTTTTAATAGACGTGTACAAAATAACTGATTGCAGCTCTCAAGCTAAACCATGAAAGTCTACTTTGAAATCTGTGTTCAAATGTTTCTATGAAAGTATCTTAAAATCTTACCTCCCAATGACTTGTATGCGTTAGAATGCGAAAATAAGGAGACTTGTCCGCAGACAGAAACCAGAACGAACTGCATAAATGACAAGGCAGTCTGACGAAGAAATTTGCAGCGGCCGGCTGTTCCGATCGATAATTTTCCGCGGTTTCTCGGATAACATCAGACGAATGCCGGAGCAGTTCCCTAAAAAATGCGCGACGGACCGCGCGCGATCTTATCTTACTTTTCCTTGTCCTATCCTCACCCCTTACTTAATCAGACATGCACATATGTTGTATATATTATATACCACACATTTAGGGAGAATAGCCGGGAGTGAGAGGTTGTCTCGGCTGAGGCGGTGACCCGCTGGTGGGAGATACGCGGGAACAAACCCGCAAGCCGACGGGTAGGTCGGCGTCGAATTTCACCATCCAGCTGGGAAGGATCACCGCCGCTTCGCGAGGAAAACGCATGCTCTACACTTACGGGACTAAAAACTTTTCTAGTTGACGTGCCCAGAATCACTAATCAATCAATCTGTCGAAATATTGCTCTCCACTGCCCCAGGCCTTGTGGCCGGCCGTGGTCCGCAGAGAGAATTGCTCGCGGTGGTTCGGCGGGTGGCCACGGGCGCGCTCCAGCCTCCTCTGCCCCGGCCGGGCGTCGAATACCGGAGTCAATCAGTCGCATGTTTATTCATCGCCTTCGCGGTCGCTGCGGGCCCCCGGTAATTGTTTATGCAAATCCAACCGTCGGCGCCGCTCATAAATTGAAGCCCTCCCCCTCCCCGCCTCCTCGCGCCCCCCCCGTTCCCGCCGCGCGGCGCGCAGGGAGGGAGGGAAGGCGCGGAGACGGGTCTTCGACTAGAGTCTGGCAAGGCGAAGAGGATACCTCCCGCGACCTCATACCAAGTGGCTGTCAATGAGGCACAAAATAAGTTTTTATTCGGCGACAAATAAAAGCGTTACTAAAAGTGCTCTCTAGTAGCAGTTTTAAAAGTGTTCAGATAAATCTGTGAATTCAACAACAAAGGAAACAAAATAGTTTCGTTTGACCGCATCAGTTGTTACTGACCTTAAAGTGTCATTTAGTGAGTTGTACCCTTGAATGAAAATATAATGGAAGTCAGTAAGGATGTCTGAAACGTAGTGAGTGTCACACATATTTAAAGAGATTTTATTTTCCTCATACACGCAAAATAAAATTTAAATTTTACCACCTGTATCATAAATGACTATTTAGCACCCGTTACAAGAAATTTCATTCCAATGGGTATGAAATTATTTTCTGATTTTAAAACGCTGATGGGTTAATAAATCCATTTCAATGATCATGAAATGGCATAGTATTAAAAATTTGTTCAATATTAACCAAAGAATGTTAATTTTTTGTCGGTATTGTCACAACGCACACAAATACACACACACGAATACACACAGAGTCTCTGTGAGAGCCTGTTTCCGTATTTGGTTCAGACTTGTTGCCTTTTGGGAAGATTCATTGACAATAGTATCCTTTACTGCCGCGAAATACGATAAAAATAGACTATCGCAGTCCTTTAACGAAAAACATGGCTCTACGCATTAACACCATTAAAATTCAAGCAGGAGGATTCATGGATATTATTGTAGAAATTTAAAAGCTGTTATTTTCAGTTTTTTGTTGGCGACCATGTACCAGAGAATTGCTTCCTAAATTTCACGACCAATTATGAAGTGAAGAATGGTGCTTTCTATGATATTAGGAGAAATATAGTGCGTCTTTATGTTCCTCGCCACAATCTTAAGAGAAACGCGGACGACATAAAGGGAATGGAGAGAATTGTCGTTGCAGCCTTTTAAGTCATTTAGGTCGGCCTTCGATCAACAGGAAATTATGTAAAATAACCGCCTTGTCTCACTATAAACTCAATATCATATTTTTAGATTAAAAGGTTAGACTCAGCAAAAATAAAATAATCTATGGTTAAACTTCTAAATGATTTTAATTTTGTTTCCTAGTACCAAGGTTTGTGCTGTTTCGTTTAGCATAATTCTTCTGGAAACTACAACAGAAAACACGAGCACTAAATGGAAGGTCTGTGTAGATCAAGGGTCTATTTCACATTTTTTGTAAAATTGCAGTATTATCATTATACAAACCTTCAAATATGATTCTTTTCGTGTAATATGTTACACTAATTACGCAACACAATGTATGGGTTGTGTACATAATCCCAGTAGGGACCTATACAAGTGTATTGCGTTTAAAATTTTAAAAACATATTGAGTTATATGATGAGTGTCAGATAAAACCTCTCATCTCAGAACTATGTCTATGTGGGATAGCCCCTTGTTCTACCGAGCCCCCTCAACAGTGCCTCGTGTAACGCAGCATCTTCATCGCGTTGGCAAACTCTAGCGGGACGTCGTCGTCATCGTCGTCGTCGTCGGCAGGGATTGCAATCCGAGGTGCTTTATCCGACGCCTTCCGAGCTCATTAGGATGGAAGAACACGGGAGGAGGACAGGTCGTAAGCCTAATCCTCGTTTGCGAGAGGCGAGGCGCCGGACGTCGTCGGCGCGACAACTACCCACTCCTCGCGTCCTCGCGGCGCCTGGCAAGTCGCGCGCCGAGAGATACGGGCTGGGGTCGAGTGGCGCTACACGCCGCGACGACACGTGGGACGTCGAACAGCGGCCCTTTCCGGGCACGACACTCGCCGCTGAAAGACTGAGAAACAATAGCTGGCTGTCACGTATACATTTTTGTCTAGCACGAAGAATCGCGTATGTTTTGACGTTTTATGTAAGAAATTGAGAATATATATATATATATATATATATATATATATACTATCAGCTTAGAGATGTTAGTTGGAAATTTTCTATTATTTCCACAAAACAAAGTACGCAAAAACAATAAAATACAGAAACAGTAATATTTAATAAGTTTTGTAATAAAAGATCAATCGTATTCTAAATAGCGGACATGATTTTAAAGATGATACTTCAATGCGTTATAGAATATTATAGGCACCTCGAAAATCATACCCTCTTCTTCATTAATCATAGGCACAGTCTGAACCCAATATATATTTTTTACTTTCATGAATTTGTGTAGGCAATCAAACGTTATTGGTTTCAACGCATGAATGATAGCTTCTTTCAAGATTTCAGTAGAATAAATATCAAGATATCAATAGAACAATGGTAGTTTCTCCAGAAACTACTCCTAGTCCTCTTATTTGGTAGTGACATCCAAACCACGGAGGTGAAATCCCATGAATGAGATGTATTTAAAAACTACACTGAAATCGAAACATTTCCACCGATTTTTATGTGATAGTTATTTTATCATCCTTGTTAGTAAAAATCTACTTTTTTAATATTTTCTATAAGTTATCATAAATGCGATTTTATGAGCTATGTAACATAGGAAACACAAGTAACTCGACATTTTGGGCGTCATCAGTTTTGACAAGTTCTGGCAAATTCTGGATGAACATTTGTTTTAAATATTTTCACAAAACCTTAGCGTAATCGCGCAGGGAGAAATAGTTATCAGAATTCGTTTAAAATGCTTTCAATACGATTCAGTTCTAGTCATTTTAATCGATTAAAGTTTATTCATTTAGATTTAAATGACACTGGAAACCCATTTATTAGCATAAGTGCTTACTTGCGACGAGCAGAGCACTAATTAGACTTGGCTTATATTTGATTTCAATACAATTTAGTCCAAGTTTTTATAATCGAGCGATAGGTTTATTTCTTTGATCTTGAAATACTACGAAAGACCATCTACTGCGGTAGACGAGTGCTTGCCTGCGGCAAACACCAACTAGATGCATGAGTGTATACAGAAAGATGGCGTACTCAACGCATTGATATCCAAAATCAGCTTAAAATTGCTATGACGACAATGGAGCTCAAAGCGAGTTTTTAATCGCTCTACACGTTTTTTTCCTTTGGCTTGAATGGCTATGAAAACCTGACAAGTGAGTATCTGCGGCTAGCACCTATCAGAAGGACCAGCCCAGACGGAAGGTGTTCCTACTCGACTCAATGACGTTCGATTAACCGGAATTAGCCTAAAACTGCTTTGAATACGTTTCATCCCAAGTCTTTTTATTCAAATTATTCCTTAAGCTTGAATGGCTATGGAAGTTTGGCATAAGCACTGATATAAGTGAGTGATAACCTGCTGCGAGCACCACTCAGAAGCACCAGTCAAGGCAAAAGGTGATTCGATTAACCGAAATGTTACCCGATTACCAAAATCATCTTAAAATTTGCTTTCTCCATAGTTTAAAATTGGTTTCAAGACGATTCAGATCAAAAAGTTTTCTTCAACCTACGCGTATATTCCTTTGACTGACTATGGAAGTCTGACTTGTGCTTACCTGCTGCGAGCACCACTCAGAAGCACCAGTCAAGGCAGAAGGTGATTCGATTAACCGAAATGTGACCCGATTAACCAAAATCATCTTAAAATTGCTTTCTCCATAGTTTAAAATTGGTTTCAAGTCGATTCAGCTCAAGACGTTTTCTTCAATCTTCGCGTATATTCCTTTGACTGACTATGGAAATCTGTCATGTGCTTACCTGCGGCGAGCACCAACCAGAAGCACCAGCCCAGGCGGAAGGCGAGCGTGCCGCCCTCCAGGCGAATGAAGAGCGGGCGCGCGGGCAGCAGCGCCCAGTAGACGAGGTCGGCGGCCGCCAGCAGCGCGCCGGTCAGCACCATCGCGTAGGCGCCGTAGCGCGGCACCACCACCAGCAGCAGGTTCATCAGCAGCCACGTGGCGAACGCCGCCCTGCGCACCCAAACACGCACCACTTAGCGGACGAAGGCTTGGCGATTGGAGCATAGAATAATGGATGACAGGAATGATAATGAATGATGAGTAATGATAATATGAATAATGAATGATAGTATAACAAATGATGATATCATAAAAGAATGAAGCAAATAGTGAGACAGAAATGGTGGAAATAATAGTAATAATAATAGAAATAATAATAGTAACAATAATAGTAACAATAATAGTAACAATAATGGTAACAATAATAGTAACAATAATAATAATAAGATAATGTCGCACCAATTACCAAATACAAATTTATATCTGTTTATTTTCACTACTGTGAATAATATTTAGTGAACGAGACTATCATATGGTGAAAATCTTTATTCACAATAAGAAAGATGGTAACGTTGCTTAATGGCTACCCTCAAACACTGGAGTAAGTGTGAAATGAAGTTTCCAATGTTCTCTTTATAGAAGTTCAGCAGCCTATCACGTACTTACCACTCAAAAGGAAATGACTCTGAACATTAATATTATTCACATTAATCATTACATTTTACGTATTCAAAATTTGTTGTAACCGACACATTTGCCCTCCGTTAAAAGTAAGTGGCTATTGTACGTCCATTGGGGCTCACATAATAGCTCTGAACGCGTCAAACTCCAATTTCTGTTGTAGCCTGGAGCCAGTGTGTTTCGCGTACCAGTACCGCACATATTCCGCTGCGTCGCTCTTCGATGTATTGACTCATGTTCGTGAAGACAAGGCGTGAAAAGGGCTGGTGTGAACGGACCGTTTTTTTGTCACGTACGACCAGAATTGTGTGTACAGCAGAGATTGCGTGTATAGGAAGGAGGTGGGCGCCGAAGTCCGCTGGCTGGCACAGAGTGTTGAAACTGTTTCCATGTAATCTACTTCTGGGAGTCGTGTCTCACGTTTCTGTGGTATGACGTGTCGGTAACTGCTAGAGGGTGCCCGTCCTAATAAGAGAATTCCTCGTAAGCAAAGAGATGATTTGCGCCACGCAGAGAAGATTGCTTTTGCATAATTTGTGCAGAAAATGCATTCTCTCGTAATGAATGCAATTCATTCATCCAAAACTTCGAACATGTGGGGCAATGTTTTCAAGAAATATTAAAGAGGTGTGTGATTTGTAACGAGGTCAAATACTTCCCAGCGTCGAATGACACACTTTCTCCTATGTTAACAGGTTTTATTGAGAATAAAAAAATATTAGAAATAAAATATTTGGATTCTCAACTTGTGATCAATGAATTTTTTTTCTCATTTATTCTGAATGTTACTGTTTCAAATTTACTATTTGTGGACTTGCTTAGCTTTGTTATTTACGCTATCAGAATGTACGTATATTTCATATGTGTCTAGTCATTGGAGTGCTTTCACTTGCTAAACGAATGTAATATCCCTTTTATGAGAATAAAATATGAAAATAATAATATAAAGAGGCAATAAGACTATTGTTAATTAAATAAGTGATTTTCGACTCATTAGCCATCATCATAATTATCATCAAATATACTGTCTGGAAGCCAAATATTCGTCTGCTCTGCTATAACAAAAGATACACATATCTTTAATAAAAATGTTTGTATTAATTCCACCTTTGATTCAATTATTTGTAATACCAACATAGCTCACATACTCAACAATACTCTTTTAGGGTCAGATCTGTTGAGTTTCTTTGGACACGTAGGAATTGTAGGGTATTATTAATTGTACTCGAAACATTGAAAGCACCTGTAACATTGTAAATTATGTTAATTTTACTTTCATAGTATCTTTGAATGTTTTTTTCTTAAAACTCTTTGAATGTTTCATATAATAGAATCTTTTAATGTTTGAATTCTTGAAACTATAATACAATTAGAATTTCCTCGTAAAGTGATTTTAAAGAATATTTAGACCGCGCATGAAGTTCTCGACATTCAAGAAAACTATCGTGAAGTATAAGTCTTTCGTTAACGGTCATTAAATTCCTTATTTATTATTCCCTGACCTGCAATCTGGGACTTAAGAAATGTGTCATGAGACAGGATGCAAGGATGAATGATGAGGGAAATGAGAGAAAAAAATGGGAGAACATTTGAGATTTAAATTTGAACTGCAATCCCATAAATTTGAACTGCAGTCTGCGTAGATGAACTGTGATCATTAGAGTATTTGTACCAAAGGTTTCCTCTAGGAGACAAGTAAAGGAAAAGTTGAAGCCAAGTGTCGCCCATTGCCAGTATTCAATAACAATTAATTCAATAACAATAACAATTATAGTCATCGTTAGTCAGCCAAAAGAGATATCGTCGAAATAATAATAATTAAAAATGTTCTGAAGATCTAACTGTGATTAACATTATTTTAAGAATCCTTAGTTGCCTTTTTCACAATTATGGGACGTATATTTCAGTGAATACACAGTTCATTCCTTTAGAAGAGTAAGCCAGATAAAAACGAATGAAGAAAGAGTTGACGATCTTATAGGCACATACGACACCCGCAAAAGTCTTCCTGTAAACCGTCCGAGCTCTCAAAAAGTGTAATCAGGCGCATTCGTAGAAAGCCGCCATTAACGCTTGCATTACGTTGGTGTTGTGTAACGAATGACAACGCCCCCACCTCAACCCGGAGGCTGCTTCGCCACAGTCTACCCCCCCCCCGCTCTTGCTTCCTCGTCTTCCTCTTTTCTTTTCAGTTTTGCATTAGCCAGTGGTCTCTGTGATTATTTCACTCATTTTATGACCTTCGTGCTTTCTCTCATTTAAACACAATTGTGTTAACATACTGAGGAAGTCCAAAGTCTTCGAGAGATCCCCGGCCACCCTGAGACAATGAAGCGGTAGCTGTCGTTGAAAAAGACGTAAGCCTCCAAACAAGTGGTGGTTGCAAGGCACTCAAGCTATCATGATGAGCAGAGCTTATTTTAGCATATCTGTTCATGTTTTTGAAGTCTTCAGTAAATTTTTTTTCTCCTCCGAACGGTTCATGTGACAAAATAACATTTATATAATGCTGTAATGTGTATTATATGTTAGTAATTACGTAATATTAGGTTTATAATAAATATTGTAATTATGGCATGCTCTAACATTTCATGGCACAAAATCGCTTGATAGACACGAAGAATAATTTTCGTTATCCTGACTTCACCAAACACTTAGCCTTTTGAATAACTTGCTCAATACAGACATACAGACATATATATTGATCCATTACATCTTTAGCATATTTGCATATTACATATGTTATTGTGCGTAATCCTCCAAGTGAAAATGGAAATTCATTGTTTCTTTATCTACACCTCGTCATATCTACAACGCTATCATTTCTCTCTTCCGAAGTGTGTGGCCGTTCTTCAAATCCTTCGCTGCGTAGGCGAATTGCCTACACCTCCCGACGCCTAAATACACCAGTCCTTCTTAATCAACCTCTCACCGCCTCGAGCCTCTAGTGCGTGGGTGAGCCAGCAGGGGTCAGGCGTGCGTGTCGTCCTTTTGTGTCGAGAGTCGTGATTTGCCTGACACGCACGACTTCACATTTGCACTTTGAGGCCGTCTCAGGCCGTGGCGCTGCGGTATGCGGATTTCATAGAATGTGCGAAAGGGCGTGCGGGATAATTAGACGCTCCCTTCGAACTGTAATCTCCAACTCTACATCTCGGCCGCTCTGAACTTTGGGGGCGAGCGGTAGAAGCACTCTTGGCTTTAGTTTATCTACATCTACGGCACGTTACTCGACGCTTCCTGTTTCGTCCGCTTCGCTGAGAAACTCCCCGGCGAGTCACGAAAGCGTTGCGCTTGAAAGGAACCGAAAGAGCCCCAGGCGCGTGTGGGCGAACATCGAGCCGCGGAATTTCCATACTTTTTACTCAGAGAAACTTCTAATCGAGCAGCGTAATTTCGAGACGTGTTGCTTTGCCGCCAGCATCATCAATTAATTCTTTTAATTGATTGAAAAGTATTGCCTGAGAGTATGTGTTTTCATAATTCAACACTTGTCGCTGAGTAATATATCGCGCTTTGTGAGAAAAAACCATTGGTGGGAAGTAACGTGTGTGTGTGAGGGGAGGGGTATAAAGAAGTACCCAAGATGCAAGAGATGAATATCAAGAAATTATGTAATTCTTCATTTCCATATAATAATAAAAAAAATGCTCTGACAAAAGAGTAGAAATATTGTCGACCATTTTATAAGTAATTAACTTACGTAAAACCTAAAGTATGAACCGGAAACAAGAGGGACCTTTCTCTGACATGGCGAAGTACACGAAAGAGAAGCATTTCCTTTAGATATGATCTCGTATTGGTTTCAATTACATATCAAATGAATTGGATATAACACCATGTTCTTCAAAGCTACATATCATGAAAGTATCCCATTAAAATACAAATATCGAGGAACGCCATTAAGGAATGCCCCATTTGTCACAATTATTGTACAAGGGCATAATTAACTCATCTTAACAATGATAGTGCTTTGACTGTTGTAAATAATCACAAGTTTTGAGAAGAATATCTTCTATCAATATTGTTGTGACATACACATTCTTATAATTCTGTTATATAACAAGTAATTTTTTTCTTCTTTTCTTCTACACAATAGTGTATATATCTCATGAAGAGAAAAATTACTTGTTATATAACTGGATTATAAGAATACACTCTATTTCGGAGTTCAATTTTTTTTAATTGCCACATGTTTGTTTTATGTTTTTAGTAATGAAAGCGTCCACTTTCGCAACTAGATGCAATAGATTCTTGGTTGTCTCGGCGACACCGCAACCTAGGCACAGTTTCGGCCCTCATGCTACCACTTTTCTAAGGGCAATTTGCCCCGTGTTTCTGAATTAATTGTTAACCAGTACCTTTTTTCTCTAAGTCCAAATATTATTTATGTCCCAAATGATGCTAATATTTAATACTAGTTTACAATACATTATCTTCTACTTGAACAATATTTCACAAAATAAAATAACATGTTATACATTTCTAGATGTAAAATTTCTTCATTTTCCTTTCCAAATGTATTTTAAATTTCATAGTCACTTAAGGATCCTGTTCCTAGTGGTATGGGTGCTAGAACACGGTGTTTCAAAACGGAAGTACATGGAAACACGATCGGTGTTTCAAAACCGAAATTTGCAGATTTAACGCCAGGAAGAGTTGGTATATTGCTGAAGAGCGGAAAATTCCCAGTGTTCCTTGCCACGATTTTGACATTTAACACAGAGAAAATGAAATATCTTCGGTAATGTACAGTTCTAACGACATCTCGTGTTTTCCCGACCAGTCAGTTCGAACGTTATGAGAGATCTTGTGGAGAAGAAAAGAGGCGCTTCAAGGGACGCCCGCACGGCGTCCCTGCTCAAAACTGCCCGCAGACCTGGAGAGAAAATACCGCGACTAACGCAGTCAAACGACTGTCTTCTCGTAAAATTCTTACCGTAAAAAATTAAAATTAATAATTTAGCAGGTACTTTTATTAGCTATTATTAATAAGTAGGCATTTTAAAAGATGTAAATATTGTATTATATTTCACGCGTATGCCAGGATGGTTCTTTATTCTGCACCACTGGAGTAAATATAAAATTTGGCCCTCCCATTCTGAGTAAATATTCAATTATGTAATATTTGTGTCGTCAAATGGAAGGCCAGTCCTTCCGAGAAGAGCTCCATTAAAGGTTATATTATTATTATTATTATTATTTATTATTATTATTATTTATTATTATTTATTATTATTATTTATTATTATTATTTATTATTATTATTATTTATTATTATTATTTATTATTATTATTATTATTGTATTGTTATGTAAACGTGAGAAATAGCAATAACAGTGTGCCATTTATCACAGACGAGCAGCTAATGTCTTACTCCAACTTGGAGAAACCTACCTCCCCGGCAACAAACAATGGCTAATGCACGGCGTCTTCTCGAAAACAACGGCGGGTGACTCCTTCCTTCTTTTGTGCGGGCGTCTACGCATGCGCAAGAGGGAGCGCCCGGCCTGGTCTGGCCTCGCCTTCCGGGTGGGCGGGGAGGAGTCAGTGTCCCCTCCACGCCCTCCTCACACACCCTCGCACGCAGCGGCACGCGACACGCACCCACCCGCACGATCGCAACTTTCGCCTTCCGACCTGAGTGTGCGGTGCGACGCGGAGAAATACTCAGGGGGACGAAAGAGATGACAAAGAAGAAGGGGAAGAAGAAGAAAAATATATAATTAATAATGTATCTGGTACTTTTATTAGGTAGTAATTAATGAGTAGGCATTTTAAACGATGAAAATATAGTATAAAATTTCACACGTATGCCAGGATGATTCTTTATTCTGCACCACTGGAGGAAATATAAAATTTGGCCCTACCATTATGAGTAGATATTAAATTAAGTAACTTTTATGCCATCAGATGGAAGGACAGTTCTTCCATCTGAAGAAAGGGAAGGAGAAGAAGAAGAAGGAGAAGAAGAAGAAGAAGAAGAAGAAGGAGAAGAAGGAGAAGAAGAAGAATGTGACTGATATTCGGCCTCAGAATGCTTACAAATGGCGGCAGTTATTTTCGGTGTCTGTATAAAATTAATATCTGAATTAGAAAACTACTCAATTTTTATACCACAAATGATTTTTATTTTTATATAAATGCAACTTGTGAAACTGCCTACTCATCCATAAGTGAACTAGTCCTGCTTAAAGGGAGATAACCCATTATGATCATGTGAGTTCTTCAGTGGCATCAGATATAATTCTTATTGTTATTCATAACTAAGTAAGCATTTTAAAACGTATTTATATCATATTGATATAAATTGATTGTCTTAAAAGGTTTTCAAGTACGTTATAAATACTATTTTGATGATGGATTTCAACATCTCGAAACGCAAGATGTTTAAATCGGTGCTCAGCATTCCTGCAGAGATACTTCTCATTTCTGCACGTAGTAGGTGCTTACATTAAAGCCGGTTATCCGCAAAGACGAATGCGCTCGTGATTTCAGTGGAAGGCATAAAATTTATAGTGTTTTATCTCGATGAGCATGGTACTTTAAAACCGATGAACCGTGAACATATTTCACGGGGAGAGTTCATTAAATTCCTTTCCGCTTTATCAAGGGGGCGCTGGGTGGAACGCATAGCCTGCTCAGCACCTGTTAGTGTACAGCTGCGCCGTGCAGATGGGGATTCGAACCACAATTGGTGCATGAGCAAACCAGTGCATCGAAAGATTCGGGTCATGAGGAATAGATGAAATCAAATAGTTGAAGTAATAATAGAGTTACACTAAGAAAGCTGTCTGAATATTTCAATATTGAAATATTAACTATCGTAATGATGATGATGATGATGATGATGATGATGATGTTGATGAAAATATGATTTTAGTAATAAGATATAATATGTGTGGAAATTTGTTTGTGAGAATTTTCAGACCAAGCTTACGAACTTATTCAAATTTACACTGCTCAAATGTAAGACATTGCGTGATTACTAACGTTTCCAACATCCTTGCGATACAAAACTGAGGGATTATTTATAGAACTACAATACATAATAGATAAAAGTTGCACAATCAAGTCACATAAGGAGCTATTACGATAATTGGGATGATAACAACTTTCGGCACTGTTTAGTAATATTATTTATTTACGAAATCTATTCACGAATTTGAAACAAATATGTTTCCGAAATGGAAACAAATAATCACTGCAATAATTGTGACGGGAAATTAAATTTAGGACAGACTTTGCTCTGCTTCATTTCACATCACGTTGAGGACATTTCAGAAACATATGAGTGTGTTAAGAAGAATTAAAAACCCCGTAAGCGTCCAAAAAATACTTGAAGCAGTAGGTGAGAAAAGTTACAGTTCATATTTGGTAATCAGTATAGGAGTTTAAGAGATATTCCTGAAGAATGTGGAGTAGTTAATAGAATTTAACATCCCAACCACAGTCTTCATTACATCTCTAAAACATGTTTTTTGGAATTAGAATATTAGCATTACATGTGTTTCAAATTATTATCGAAAAGCTTAGGGCTGCTTAGGTAGAGATATCTCAGTTGAAAGGTTTCGCTGAGTTGACATCTGCGATGGCAACGGTGAAGATGGTGAAAGAAAATATAAATTGACAAACCATATATTACATGTATTGTACTACAAAATATGTAACGAAAATTATTCTTGAATGAATATTCGCAAGACTCCGTAAAACTGTAAGAAACGGTAAAACTTTATTAGTAATATAGATCTTTTGGTAATATAAATTTATTGAATTATTTTAAGTTACATCTTAACATCGTGTTGATTCGTTTAGAAATATAGTTTAGTAATGTTTGTGGGAATTAATAATAATAATAATAATAATAATAATAATAATAATAATAATAATATTGTTATTGTTATTATTCATGTTACGTGTGCTATATGTAATAAAAGTACACAGAACATAATGCTTCCTAAAATCGTCCCTTGTCGTAAAATCAGTTAGGTACTTCGAAATAAGAAATCAATATTCAGAATTTGCATTTACGCAGCGAAATTTTGTTTGCGCAAATACGTTCGAAACCGAATTAGATCGCGCAATCCATGCACGAAAACGGTGATTCGCGTATGTGCAAGCGCGTTCCGAGTATCCTAATGCAGTTTCAGACCTCCATTTCACAACATAGTTATCTACCTATTCATGTGATTTGGTCTGTGAAATGAACCTTTGCTTTCAACGCACCAGTAGAGAGAAGAGATTTCCGATATTACGAAATGTTCTACGTTAACGCACACAAGAATTAATTAGCTCTTACGAAAATTACAATGTACCCCCAAATATAGTTTTCTCTCTGTCGTGTGTATTACTGCGTTTCAAAATGGATTATAAATATCTTGGTATGAGCGTAGAGGCAATTTCATTCACGAAATTTGCGTATCGTTTAATGTAACAAGATTGGCATAATTTAAATCAATCAATGTAGATCAATAACTCGTTTAATCTATTGGTCACTAAAAGAGACTATAATTTGTATTTTGTATAAAGCTTACGCCGAATATAAAATGAAATGCATTGCAATGCATCAGAAATAAATGTCTACTGTGCGTTTCTACAGATTAAATTACTATTTATATTATAATCGTTTACGTTCGGTTTGTAAGATCTCTAAGGTACAATCTTATTGTTGGTATGGTAATTGGTAATGATACAAATTTCAATTACAATTTCTCTTTCTAGGTTTTATTAAAGACGCGGCTCTGATTGATTTCACTTATTGTAAAGAGTGATCTAAGCAACGAAGGAACCGAAATATTTTAATTTTCTCACTGCGAAAATTCTTTCTTATGTGTTCCTGAAACATTTATTTATTGTTTGTTTATTTAATAAATATTTTTGAAGAAACAACGTTAGCCTATTATCACATAGTAAACGCAATTCTCACATTCCATTCGTTGAAAAAATAAATAATCATGTAATTTCTATCGACGTTGTTGCTCATGTTCTCGCGCAATACTCCTGTTGTCCGTCTCCTCCTGCAGAGCCGCCCCCCGCCGCCCCCCACGACGAGGGCAAGCGGCCGCGATGCGCGATCTAAAATAATTGCCCGCCGCGCCGCACGCGGCGCTGCGAGCACGGCGGCCGGCCGACCCACCCGATACTTCAGCGGGGGCGGGTGTACTGAATATCCCTCCATAGCTAAAAGCACAGCTCTCCCTGACGCATTATGATTGGTCTCCCCCTTTCGTGACAGTTGCATCAGACCAGTTTGTTCCTCATAAATGTTTCAAGGAAATGACAAATAAAAGAACTAAAATGGAATTGAGTTTGTGAAATCAAAGTTATTATAAAACTTAATATAATTCCGGAAAACAGTTCAACTTTGGTAACATAAAAACATCATTAAAACTCTTTTATTTTTGCATAGAAATACATTTCTGAACATTCTGTCATATTTTACGTGCATAGAGAAGTTTCTGATTCTGGTGCAGAGGGTTTCTCAATACGTCCAGGAGCGGCGCGAGTGCGCGCGCCACGCAGATTTACGAGGCGGCCGGCCCAAGAGGCGGAGGTGGTGGAGACGGAGGTCAGCGTGGAGGAGGAGATGGGGAGGGAGAGGAACAGGACCGGAGGTGGGGTTGACTGAGGTGGAGAACCAACGGGAGATGGGAGCTGTTGTGGAATGGGGGTCTGAAACATAAGAGCTGGAGAAGGTGGAGAGGTATTTGAAATGACCGGCGGCAGGGAGGCAATGGAGATGTGAAGAAGGGGAAGTGGCTGATTCTATAAGAACGGAGGTTGTGGAAGGTCGGAAGTTGACTGAGAACAGGTGAAGGATTGGAACAGGAATGAATGGCGAGCGCGAAGGCGAGCGCGAAGGCGAGCGCGAAGGCGAGCGCGAAGGCGAGCGCGAAGGCGAGCGCGAAGGGATGGCGGGTGCGCGGGGGCGGGGACCGAGGCAGAGTGCCCGGCGCGGGGCAGCGAGGGCGCGGGTTATCGGCTGCGCGGAGGGAGCGCGTGCACGCGCGCCGCACGCGGCGGGAGGCGCTGGCCGCCGCCTATTGTTCCGGCCGGAGGCGACCCCTCGACCTCCGGCGCCGCTGCCGTATCGGCACAATGGGCCTCAAGCGGCCGCTCTGACGGGCAGTGGCTGCAGCGGCGTCGGTCGAGAGGAGCCACCCGGCGAGGCAGCCAGCGAGCGCACGGCGCAGGTGATGCCTGGGGAGTCGAATTTTGAACGGGATTCTGTCGCGGGAGGATGGATGGGGGTAAATCCAATTTTGTCGTAAATTTTAAATTGGATGAAAATTACTCCAGATAATTGAATTTGAGATGACGTTCTGCTTAATAAATCTAATCGTTTATCAAAGCTTTGAAATGGAAATTCGCCTGTGTTATAAATTACTGGATCTGATTTTCGACAATAATTATTTTCATTTCCCACAACGATACAATGTAATTTCTATTAATTTCTATAGTACCGCGCAATGAATCAGAGAAAACATTATCACTGAAGAGTTAATGAAAAAGCTTATATCTGTCAAATGCGAACAAATTTAAGATTCAATTTTCACACAACAAAATGGTAGTGCAAGAATATGCCACAAATGCGTAAAGATTTCTAGAAGAAATTTGGCTAGGGAATAACATATTATCTATATATATCAAAATATCTAAAGCCATGCAAGCGCCATCACGCGGTTGCAAGCCACTTGCAGCAAGAGGCAGGACGTGGCCGCAATGGGCTTACAAGGCACAGCCATTTGATGAAGGAGTGTTGGGTTAATGTATCCTAATCAACAAAGGCAGTACACTTAACTGAGGAGAGGGACCGTAAGCTAACAACTGAAAGATTAAAGCTGATGTTAAAATACGTAATAAAATGCTCAACACATCGACATATATTTTTACGAAAACTGTTTCTCTTTTCGTAATGAATGTGTCGTCCTTTGGCACTGTTACAGCAGGGCATCGAACTACCACTAGAGATTCCGAGGCACACCTGCGGAGGTCCGGAGGCGGCAGGCGCGGCAATGACGGAGACAGGTGGCCCGCTTGCCCATTACACGGCACGCGATAACGCCTCTGCGCGAATGGCCGAGGCGCCGTCGCCACAGACTCCTCTCTCCCTCCCTCCCTCCCACTCTCCCTTCACCGTCCTCACCGCCCTCCCGGCCGCTGTCCGCTTACCGCGTCGTTCCGCTGCCCTGGCGTTTCACCGCACCATCAATTCACGCGTCCCCTTTTCCGTCCCTGCGCTCTGCCCCCCCCCTCTCTCTCTCTCTCTCTCTCTCTCTCTCTCTCTCTCTTCTCTCTACATTCCTCACCTGCGCCATCACCCTCGACCTCCATTTCGTCTTCATGTCAACTAGGGTCCTCTACCTTCGCTAGGGATTTCCCACAGAATGTGTTTTCTTTGGGAGGCAACAGTTATCTCTTCTCTAGTGTCCCCACCGTCCTCGTCATATCCTTTTTTTCGGTTGTGGCTCCTTCGATCTCCCTCCTCTGTGTTCCCTTCGGCCAAATTGCAGCCCTGTTACGATCCGCTGGCTCATCCCATCTTCCAAAACGTCCACTGTTACTCTGGTGGTTCCATCATTCTGTCACCTCCTTGCCTTCCCCTCCTCCAGTACCCACAACCGCTATCCTATCGATCCCGACGCCCCCCCCCTCTCCTATCCTCATTGACCTTCTATCACCATCACTCTGCCATCCCGAACCTCTGCCTCCCGCACCCGCTGTAACCTCTTGGCCTCCAGCTGTCGTGCCTCGCTCCTCCTGCCTCATTAGTGTCATGACCGCCCGCGCGAAGGAAGACGCAGGTACCCATCGGACGATTCTCGAAGCACTGCGATTGAAAGCCATTAGTCCGGACAGCAACATTTTAGTTCTCCACAAGTACACCCGTCAAGGTCCCCCGACACGACTGGGTACTGCTTGGCAAATTTATTCCTCAATTTCTACACTCGCCGATTACCACACTTTTCTATTGCTCTTTGTAACTCCCAGTTGACTTAAACGGCCAATATTGGTATATTTGTCTACATGTTCCAGTGACTGATAAATTAATTGATTGATTAGTGATTTTGGGCAAATCAACATCTAAGGTCAGTAGTCCCGTAAGTGTAGTGCATGTTTTATCGCAAGGAGGATCCTGCTGGCGAGATACGAAGCGTTGACTTGCGGGAATTTTCCTCAACTTCACCAGCAGAGCACTGCCCCAGCAAGGACAATCTATCAAGTTACCGACTGGTCTCTCAAAAAGTGAGGAAGGTAGTGTGTGTGTGTGTGTGTAAGTAAATGGTGAGGATAGGAAAAAGAAGAGAAAAGAAAGATCGCGCGCGGTAAGTTGTTCGTTTGTCAGGGCAATGCTCCGGTATTCACCTGGTGATGATCGAAGAAACCACGGAAAACTACTGATCAGAGCAGCCGGCCGTTAGAATTCTCCTCCTGACAGCGACTGAATTCGACCCAGCTATGTAGCTAGCGTCAAAAATCCTGCCACCACCCGGACTCGAAACCTAGCACCCTTCCGGTAAAAGACATTGCACTGACACCAATTAATGCCGTGAACCACCTAAGCAGGTATTATCCTGGTGTAGAACCTGCCTCAACAATCTTCCGGAGAAACAATGGAAGAAAAAGAGAAAACGGAACCAATACAGCATTAGGTTGCTGCCAGCCCGAAGGAAAACAATGGACTTGATAAGCTGCATTCCTTCAACTGAGGACATAATGCTGTGACAATGTACACAACAGACAATTTAGCATTTATCGTGTAATGAAATGAAGATTATATGATGAGAATTGTCTAGCTGAAATGAATTTTCTTCTAATTTTCTTACAAAGAATTAAGGTTTACGATTGTCCATAACAATTGTTCGCAGAAGCAAGAAATTCTGCAACTTGTGCAATGTAGTTTAATACGGAGTGATCATAATCAGAAGTCATTTTCAAACTTAACAAACCAGAACAAGTGTAGTTCGCATTGGCAAAAAGGAACAAGCACAATGATAAAAGTATTACATTGTTTGGAGGCAGGTCCTAAACTAACATGTCGTTTCCATTTTTTGGAAATATATGGACTATTTTTTGGACTATATGGAACGGCATTTGACTCTATATATTTTGGAATTAATTTTCTTGGTATTGAGAAGGTACGAATTCCTTGGCAGGTGGCGATTGATTGGTGATTCCGGGCGCCTCAACTGCAAGGGTCATTTGTTCTGTAAGTGTAGTGCATGTTCTCATCGCCGGAGGGGGCAGTGATCTTCCCCCGATGGCTGGCGAAATCCGGTGTCGACCTACGTCGGCTTGAGGGGATTTTCCGCAACCAGGTATCTCCCACCGGCGTGGAACCGCGCAAGCTGGGACAAGTTCGAAGCTCCCGTCTGATCTCCCTACAAGTGTGGTAGTGTTGTACTTGTTAGTGTAAGTGTGTAACCGTAAAATATGAGGATAGGTGGGAAGGACGAGGAAGGGTAGATCGCGCGCGGGCCCTAGCCAATTTGTTAGTGTTTTGATCTGGCATTCGCCTGGCGTTGGTCGCAGAAACCACGGAAAACTACCGATCACAGCAGCTGTACGGTAGAATTCTCCTCCAGACAGCGGCTGAATTCGACCTAGTCATCTAGCTCGTGTCGTTGGGACCCGAAGACCTAAGACCTAGTCAGAAGCACTGCAGTGACATCAGTTGATGTTCTGAGTTATCTTTGCCGGTTGTCAGCTAGCGATATTCAGCAATGTTTACAATCCGATGTATGAAGCGGGTGACAGCCAAACAGTGCAAAATCCATCAGTGCAATGAGCCGAAACCCGCCTAACCAAACAGTGAGCAGGGTCCCAAACAAACTCCTGCGCCAATCCAATGCATTTCCTATAAATAAATAAAAATAATCCAAATATAAATAATCCAAATTATATGGAACATTTGCTCACGGGACAAACATATTATGATACATATTTCAACAAACGTTCGCTCTTACAAACTGTAACTCATCGATGCCACAAATGCCAAGTTCTACCTCGTTGGACGTTTCATTAGCTTGCACGATTAGCGTGGAGGAGCGCGGTTCCTGCTTCACGCTGGGAGAACCAAGTGCGCTGCGATTCGCAGATTTTATCGCGCAGCGCGCCTATCGGTCGCGCTCTAATAGCACTGCTCGATCGCGCTAATGAATGCCAAGGCTGCCGCGCTGATTGGGGCTTGCAGCGGCGGCGTGTCGGAAGCCATGCGCACGCGGCTTTCGTCACGGGAACGTTCAACTTCGGTCGAGTGGTTTCTCTGAACCTAATCGATGAACACTGTGTAAACGCTCACATACTCCGTCTGATGCAAAAAGAAATGTTTGTTCTGTTATTGAGACGTACTAATAATAATCTGAAGACGATAATTTGAAAAATATGGTTGCAGAATATTAGAAATTATTAGAGTTAAAATAAAATATTATTTATATTACATGAAGTTTGATATCCACTTCGTAACTTAGCTGGAACCAGACGACCGTGTTTACGAGGTAAATATTAAAACAGTTGAATGATGGTACATGTTCTCTAATGGAGAGAATTATGAGAGGGAATTATGAAGGGGAACTATGAAAGATACATTTGAAAAGGCTAACCGAGTTGAGTTACCATCTAGTTAATTAGTAAATAATTTCATCTGTATCAATAAAATTAGGTAAAAATAAAATCATGTATGTACCACGGGCGTTAACTGATTCCAATGATCTCGAATGACCAAAAGCTCTCAAGTCGAAGGCCCTCAGACATTTTGTCATGGATGGATTATTATAACCCTCTTAACGCCGAAGGAATATAGAGATGTCTGAGAATAAATGTTAAAAACTTCTACGAAATGTGAAGGAACTAAAAATGTTAACATTTTTTTCTCAATTTGCATATATGTGGTTTCGGAAATTTGACAGATACTATAACGATTATTAAATTGGATAATGGAGTTTTAATGCATACACACGTATTAAATTGACACTAATTGTTAGACAACGCCGTATGCACAAATGTTTGGCAGATATTCGAAATCCAGTGACGTCAGTTCGTGACATGGTGAAGGGTTGTGCTTTGGGAGATGTCTGAAAATCAGAAGCACAAATAACTTAATTACTTGAAATTTCAATCGTTCTTAAGCTCACTGAAAAAAGTGATTTGTTTTCGACCCCTCTACATGTTATAAAAGGTTGTAATTCTTATTCTAAGACATGCATTGTTAACCGAAGAAAGCTAAACACAAATTCAGTTTACTTGAATATGAACAATGTTTATGGAAAGCTTGCTTTCTGGATCCCTAGAAATTTGGAAACTTTTTTACGAAATCACGGACACACATTTTGTGGATTGAACCTTCACTATACGTTATTTATCAATGAGGTAAGACTCCAATCTGGAACAATTCCCCCAATTTTGATGATTTCTTTAAAGTTAGCCGATCTCGAAAAAATTAGCTCAGGCGTAATAACAGATATTTGGACCGAGGACTATTTTGGGGTGCTGACGTGATCTACATGGCTAATTTTAGCATTCGTTCAGATAATAAGTGGATTGCCGGATCGTTGTGAAAGTTTTTTTTTCAGTGGTTGCCCAACACGGACCGAACGCTTCAGTGAGGTTCTGCTGCCTGTTGTTTCTACAAGAAGAAACTTGCACGGCAGTCTCTATTAAACTCTGATGACACTGTCGTAAGAATACCTACTTTATATATACGGGACTAAGCTATGGAACTGAAATGCTCTCCATACATTGTCGAAATTTTATCAAATCAAAGGAAACCTGTAACTTAGTGAAGTGGTTTTTATCAATCTCTGACATCAAGACCTATCGTGAAATGATAGAACTGTGTGACAAAGTACATCACTATAGCTCAAGCATGTTTAAGAGAAAAATGCTCTCAACTGGCTTCTAGAAATAAACTGGACTGACTGAAGAACACTCGTATTGTAAGAGAATAGAAACACTATATTATAGAAGAATAGGAGCCGATAGACAGCATCTTTGTCCCTTAAGAGTCCATGACGGCCAGCATCTACGCAATCTAGCGCCTCCATTGAAACTCTCCACGACCGCTCGTTGCCTCTCGTTGCGGCTCGTGGCCATCTGCCGGAGGAGTCAAGAGAGCCCCTTGACATCACTGAAATCAGTAAAGCAGAGCTGCCCAAATGCAGGAGTTGTGCTTGGCCTTGTGGAATTGTGGTAGATGTATACCCTGACACACAGTTCTTCGGTTAGCATATCGGACTGTCGTATCCAAGTTGGCGGGTTCAAACCCGACCGAAAAATCCTTCGTACGCCTTCCTTCGGAGGGGAAGTAAAGCTATCCCATGTTAGTAGACTTACTTGTACGTAAAAGATTCTCAAGCCTAAATGACGCCTCTGAGCTAAATTCAAATCGCCTGTTTCTCGCCCAAGAAATACCTCCTTTCCTTGCTAATTGGTGAAAGGAGCGTAACGAAATTTGCGTGGTAAAACGGAAGAGCAGGCCTCATGGCCTGAATCTCGCCACGTAAAATAAGGCAAATAATTCAGTTCAATTCAATTCAATTTGACCGTTATAACTATTCTAAGGCGTGAACGTTTTTTTGCGGAGGAAGCGGCTTCTGACGAGAAATCCCAGGTGTACCCCAGGGGCGGCGCTCGGCCACCCGCTCTCCGGCGCGCACAGCATCGACAGCGCGGCCGCCGCCAGCCGTTCCCATCGCTCAGAGATTAATAGTCCATGGCGGCGGGTGAGCGGCTGCGCAACCCGGCGCCGCCATTGCAACTCCCCGCGGCCGCTCGTCGCCGGTCGTTGAGGCGCGTCGCCAATGACCCCGCCCACGCGGGGGAGCCGAGGGAGCCCCTCGCCGTCACAAAGCTCCTCGAATGCGAGAATTTGGACCAGGCACTCCGCGGTGTCAGTGTTGTTTGTAAGCGATTCCGGGCGCGTCAACTGTTAAGGTTATTACACCCGCTAGTGTGGGCATGTTTTCTTTTTCGCGGGAGGTGGCCGTGGTGATCGTCTAACGCCGGATGGTGAGATTCGGTGCCGACCTACTGTCAGCTAGCGAGGTCTTCCCCAACCAGGTATCTACCACAAGCGGCGCACCGCCCCAATTTGTGCCAAACTCAAAGCTCCCGACCGGTCTCTCGGCATGTGTGGTAGTGTAGTGCATATTAATGTCGGGGAGAGGCCAAGGAAGAGGAAGGAAAAATCGTGCGTGATCCGTGGCAAGATTGTTACGGAACATTCCCTGCATACGCCTGCTGTTGATCGGAGACACCACTTCTGATCAGAGCAACCGGCCGCCGGAATTCTCCCTTAAACCGTTTGCTGTAGCCAGCCTGGCAGTGGCTGCGTGCCATCCGCATTTTGTTAAACTAGAGCCGATTGTGCCCACGCGAATCTTCTTCCATCTCCTCCCCCACCTGTTCCGTAGGATTGGCATAGCATAGTGAACCACACCGGGGGCTCGCAAATATGCGTTGGACCATGCAAAGGCCCACTTGTGTAGCTCTGGCTCTAGAAGAATTCACTTGTGTACTAGAAATCTAAAAACAATTCTTGCGAACGTGTTGAGTTCCAGTGTTACTTCAAAGGAAGAAGTACACTCTTCTGAATAGATCAGATACTATCATTGATGTATTGGTAGATACGGTACTTTTCATTTATATTTATTGAAGTTCATAAATCCAATGCAGCTTATGTGAGAGTTATGCTGATTTTATCAGGAATAAAATTCCGCTATTCTATGATTTTGCTGAGGGATTTTCACGTA
Source organism: Gryllus bimaculatus (assembly GCA_017312745.1). Lineage (NCBI taxonomy): Eukaryota > Metazoa > Arthropoda > Insecta > Orthoptera > Gryllidae > Gryllus > Gryllus bimaculatus. Next base: position 10,111,772 of record BOPP01000031.1, read on the forward strand.
TTGTCGGCATTAGTGACACCACTGTGCATGCCGCTCTCTTCAATGAAGATTCTGACTATTCGTTACTTAATATTACGATATTAGGTAATTATTATTACTGATACCAATCCAATTCATAATACTAATAATGATAATTTAACAAAAAAACACGTACTAAATAGGTGCCTACAGAACATAAATCATTACTATTACAAACATTTAATTTTCAATTTTAATTCTTATCAAATGTGATTCAGGAAGGGGTTATTGCTGATTAGTATGAGTATTAGAAATATTAAAAGGTAGATTCGCAAAACATTTCTTAGAATAGCTCAGTTAACTATTCAAATTGCAATGTAAATTTAGGGTCTTAAAATTGTGTAGTATTATGAAGAGGTCGCGGTTGTTTAAGGGAGTTACATGACCACTTAAATTTGATGAAAACAAACCTTACATCATCTATTGTAAGTATCGAAGTTGCCCGAAAATAAGTATCCCTTGTTAAGCCACTCAATTAACTTCTGGAAGGCAAAATCGAACCAACGGCGAACCGCCTCTCTGGTGGCGGTGTGGGCGGTGGCCGCTCCTGTGCGCGCGCCGCCTTCAGAAGTTTTATTTAAGAGGCGTCGTGACATTAGGAGATAATGCAATCCGCCGCGCTCGCTTGGTACGTGTTGAAATCCGCGCGCAGATCTCTCCCTCGCGGCCACGGACTGCGTTCCGCCTCCGCCTCCGTCTCCTCTGCCGCCTCCGCCGCGGCCGCCGCCACCCTCTCCACCCCCTCCACCTTAGCCGCCTTCCCCGCCCCCGCCTCCACCTTAGGCCGCCCGCACCCCGCCCCGCTCCCCCGCCATGCCCAACTCCATCGCTCCCGTCCCGCCGCCGCTCCATCGTCGCCCTGCGCCGCCGCCTCCGCTCCGTCTCCTCTGCCGCCACCGCCACCGCCACCCGCCACCTCCGCCGCCCCACCGCCGCCAACGCTGCCTCCACCGCCTCCGTCTCCTGTTCGCCGCACCCCACCTTCGCCTCCGTCGCCCCATGGCGTCCCGCCCGCTGCGGCGCGTGCGCGCATTGTCGACGCGATACGCCCCGCCGCCCCCGCCCTGGCCCCCGCCCCTGCGACGACGCTGGGTGGAGAATGCCTACTATGGGTTGCTTAAATTCCGAAGCGTAGGCGCCGCCGCGCAAACGTTTGGATGCATGGCACTCATTTGAGGCCGTAATTGGTTATCCGCTTTTTTGTCTTCTTGGTCGATTTTGTGTTGATATGATTTATTTATAAAAAAAGTAGCGCATAAAAAGTGTGCACAATTAGTAATATCTACATTACTAATTTCCAATACGTGCTGAAATTGAATGAAATATTTTCAATATTCGGCCATATGTGAGGTGTCTATGGTTTTGCTAGATGCTCAGAAACTGACAAAATGCAAAAGATAATTAACTCTTTGGATTTAGACTGAAAAAAGGAAATACTAGATTGAATTATGTCGTTTATTCTTATTCTGAGGGAACCGTCTTTATTTTCATATTCAGTGCGTCGCAACATTGCTGTCATTGGACAGCAAGGCTCTAAGGCAGCACCTGACCGTCATTAAATATTTGTTATTTACGCGTTGCGTTATGGAATTTTTTAAATTTTCTTTGTGGTAAGGAATAGTTGTATTATATAAATGTCCTATGTTATTTTCATAGACTTGAATATATATTTTGTTAGAATATTTAACATGTTGCAGTGTTGTACGTGAGTATTTTTTTTTGTTGACGTGCAGTGTGCCTGATGACTTTTGGAAAAATATTTCGTGTGGTTTTGTTCAGCAATAATTTTGCAGCCACAGGCCACTAGTCTTGAATATATTTTCAAACAAGAATGCAGATTTTTTCAAATAGAAGCGATAATAATAATTGTATATATTTGTGAAAGTAAAATAAAACTACTCCGGCCTTCGTGAAGTAAATATTATTGAAACATATTGAGAATGTTATTTCAACTTTTTCCAACTTACTCTCGCCATACTTCGCAAGAAAGAATGTCTCTAAGGAATGATTATCACTTAAACGTTGAGGTTTGAAACTGGACCCTTCGGCAATAACATGCTAAGTGTAACACCACCTTCATACCTCTACTCAATTTTAGAAGGGCCGGAGAAAGGATAGTTCAAAATAATTACTTCGCACACTCGATTTCAGATGAAAGTGATAAAAAAGCTTTGTAATTTGTTTTTATAAATAATGTATCATAAAAAGGCAATAATTTAACTTACAATAGATGGATATTTCACAAGAAGAGCTTTAAAAGTAAGTGCTTCTAATTTCTGTCTTTTGAAAGATTCAAATTCCATTTTCTTCTCTTCGATGTTTTGTAGAATGTAGATTGTTTTCGAAGTCCGAATACAATTCCTTTATCTGTATCGACAATCTTTATTCCTTCTGTCTTCGAGAATTGAATGGAAAGTTTGTGATTGTAATTTTACCATTATCTTGTCCACTCAAAAATATAAGAAATATAATTTTATTCAGAACTTTCTTTTGCATTACGGTCGTGTAGTGTAACTAAAAAAACGTTTATATACAGTTCATGTTAAAAAGTAGTAAGCAAGCGCCTCATTAATAATGTAGCATTAACTGAGAAAATTGGGACAGCTCTGTCAAAAACGGCAAATGCCATTAGTTTAAGTCAGTTGGAACAAACTCACTATTTCCAAATACGCATGACTTCATCTTGAATGCATCTCCTGTACATCTTCCTTTATGTGATCTACTACTTAACAGACAGGTAGATAATTCTAGTAAATTTTACAGAAAAGAGAATTTGTGATATTAATAGATAATGATTATCACAAAAATCACTGTTAGATACGACTTGTAGATTTCCGCTACAAAACTTTCCCGTTGTCGAAGTTTGTGATCATACGACGCATTCCGCAGTTTGTTCAGAATTTTAAATGCACCTATGCAAACACTTTTGCATAGACTGAAGTTTATGTGAAGCTTTTTATTAAATTGAATTCTGGAAAATTACTCTTAAATTTGTAAAAAAATTATTGTATCAACAGGAAACCCTTTTATTATGCTAGTAATTCATTTTGAAAGTTGCACCACCTGAGAAAAATTCGCTTTCTCATTCTTAGATGCCACGCTGTTTAAGCCTAGTTTTAAAGAATAGTATTTAGAACAAAATTAATTTTTATAAAAAAAATCGTACACCACATGTTCTTTCAGATAAGCTCGTTTCAACAAAGAAATATAAGATGGGATCTTTGGATATTTTCAGTGATATCTGTCAGGAGGAGAGTTCTTCCGGACAGCTGCTGTGATTGATAGTTTTCCGTGGATTCTCCAAGCAACAACAGGCCGTCGAAACATTGCCGAAACAATGCCGTAACACGCGGGCCATGGCCTGCGAGCAACTTCATCTTACTAACACATACACTCACATGCTCTACACTAGCTCACATGCCGGGAGACCGGTCGGGAGCTTAGAGCTTGTCCCGGCTGCGGCGGTACACCGTTGTAGGAGATATCTGGCTGGGGAAAACGCTCTGCTAGATGAAAGGAGCGTAGCGAAATTTGCGTGGTCAGACGGAAGAGCGGGCCTGATGGCCCGAGTCTCGCCACGTAAAATAAGGCAAATTCAATTCAATTCAATTCAATTCAATGCCCGAGCAGTACCCTAACAAACGGGCCACGGACCGCGCGCGATCTCACCTTCCTCTTCCCTGTCCTATCCTTACCCCTTACACATATATTTACACTAACATGCCCTACACTGCCACTCATGCCGGGAGACCTGTTAGGAGCTGAGAGCTTGTCCCGGCTGGGGCGGTACACCGCAGGTGGGAGATACCTGGCTGGGGAAAACGCCGCTAGGCGACGGTAGGTCGACGCCGGATCTCGCCATCCAGCAGAGGAAAGATCTCCGCCATCTCCCAAGCAAAAAACATTCATTACACTTACGGGACTAATGACCTTATTACTTAACGGTCCCGAAATCACTAACAATCAATCAGTGATATCACCAACGACGGCGTGGGCACCATCTGTCGTGTCCTCACCTGCAGTTACCGCCATCGTTGTCTCCATCAGGCTTTCCCGCTGCGTCATGCATTCAGAGGCCGGTATAACACGGGAGGAATGCGAGTCCAGTCATTCCATAAAATACACGATTATTTACTCATATCCTATTCAAGCGCGATGACTGGTCAGCTTCAAACAACGCGCCTGGCAAGTGAAATTAATGTTGTTGTCGCCGTCATGTAACACGGTGTTGACTGAGAAGATACCTTAAACGGAAGGGTGTAACTCCTAATACACGCTTGCTGTGCCACAATAGAAGCAAATCGAGAAGAAAATTGTGAAATAGAATTTCTGGTAATGCTTTCCGAATGATTGAAAATACGTGTAATTTCGAAAACATTTCTACCAGAGCAGTTACAAATTGTAGCAATTATTGAGAAATTTTCTCTGAATACGAAATGTAATTTAAAATACCAATTTGCATAATGACCGCCTGAATACGTTGCCAAAATTTCGAGACTAACCTTCACACCTTATAGATATTCGTCATATTTAGAGAAACGATCACGTGGCACCAGAAGAATCTCAGAAAGTTCCCTAGCCTTTCACACCGTTGGCACGCCGTCGTTGTAGATTCAAAAGCCTCACAAAACCTACAAATTCGCTTTTTTTCTTGGCGCCTTTTTTTCCGCGTGCTTGCGTGACGTGTTCGTACATTGATTGCGCTTTTCGTGTCAGGGTGCTTGCGACGTACATTATTATGGCTGTCTCTCAGACCCGATCTCTACACAAGTAGAACCCATGTTTGCCATGACAGAGAACGGCATTAAAAATTGTGAAGTATAGCTTGTGCCAAGTTCCTAAGACACGAACAGGCGACATGTGACGAATATAAGCATGCACAGTTCGCTTTTTTATAGTGAAACACAAGTAACTTCGAGGTGCCATGAATATTCTACTGAGTAAATAATGAACATTATAAAATTCTTTAATGTTTAAAAATACTGCAAAATGTTTTTTTACAAACAAGAACAAATTATTTAAAATATACTTCAAGATGTTTGAATATTGAGATAAGATACGTTGGTTTGTGAATAATATTTTAAGAATACAAATGTTAACGAAAATATATAATTTTTGAAGAACAAGAAAAATAAAGATATCAGATAAAACATATAACTTTACTTAGGTCTTAATAGACATTTTAATTTGTAGATTCTTGATCCGAATTATTTTAGGGTCACTGAGAAATTTCCATTATTTTAATTCCAAAATAAACTTCAAATATAACTTAAAATATATAGAACTTTCTAAAGAACATAAAAATATGATTTATCAAATTTTGTCCACATTCATCTTCTCAAAACTAAATACATTTCGCTACTCGTTTGCATACGTTTCAGAAACACAACAATGCCAAGAGCGTTCTCGAGATGAAGAAAACCCAAAACCCACGGCAACACCCAAGTGTCACCCGAACTGCTACTCGGCGCTCGTATTTCACACAAATTAACAGCAATTTTGCCGCCCACTCGACAGCGTCTCAAAGAGCTCTGCTCCGCTGAGCCCACGTGCCGTCCACTCCGCTCGCGACACGCGCGTGGTCCGAAATGGGCCGAAGCGCCCGCTCAACAGATCAACAAGATTACCTTTGAGAGCGTAGGCTTCCGTGGCCGGAGTCAGTATTACTAGGCTGTCCGGGTGACGCCGCGTCCATGGCGAAGGTGCCGACGTTTCGGTCGCCATTCTGCGACCTTCCTCAGGGCGTAATGAGCGGAGATGTTGAAATGGAAAAAATAATATTACCTTTCCATTAACACGCAAAAGCTGCACTGCCCTCAGGGAGGTTTAACTACGACGACATTATTGTGATGTTATGGGATAAATGAAATAAATTGTCCCTTTAAGTCTTTCCCCCTTTAGTGGCTTGGATGATGATTTTTAATCATCATTATACACTGTATCCCTATCAATCTCAAAATAGATCGTTTGGTTTTTCGACGACCAAAATTTGTTCTTTGATCCAAAAATTACTAGCGTAGAAAATCATCATCAAATTGACAATAACCATAACAAAGAACATGATTTATCAAGACAGCAACATTTTTTTGTTAAGATTAGCTTAGGTACTGCTTCACTAGATAAGCCTGTAATAGCGGACGGTATCTCGTAAAAACAATAGAATATTAGATCCTTAGCAGTAGTAAGTTGAAAGCTGCAATTTTTTTGAAATAAAATGGAATAGAACCATCTAAAAGGGATTAAATATTTTGTAATTTCTTCATTCTCTGAATTAGATGTAACTATTCAAATAGTTTTCAGTCATCTCTCACAACGAACAAGAGTAAAACTATAATAGAAATTACTGGATCACTTAATGAAAAATATTATTTATTTTATGCTATTTATATCTATTGTTTCGTGCTGTAGATTTCTTTCTGTCTTTTGTTTAATGTACTTACATGAAAATTTCATGCCTTATTAAACATGTAACGAAACCTATTATAAATTTTCTGGAATGGGAAATTAAATTCTACACCTACAAAGTTCAGAAAGTTAAGAAACTCCATTTTTCAAATATTTTACAAAATTACTTTCAAAAAATTGCCGAACTTTCCAAAAAGGAAATCTTTTCAAGAAGGATCAATTTTGAAAAAACCCGTCTTGTTTATTTGCACTCACATTTCAAATAGTTAAATGAAATAATGTCGAAATCATGACAAAAAGTCAAGCGGGAAAACTTCATCAAATATTATATTATGGTTTTCAAATTAGCGTAAGTGATAGTGTGTACCATTGGTAGTCGACGGGAAATAAGGAAATTTTAAAAAAACACCACCCTGCTGTTTCAGATAAGTAAAGAAATTGAAAGGGTGTGCGTTACCGAATGCCAAAGATTCTGGAAATTTGAAGATGCTTCCAAAAGATTCTTGAGAGCTAGAAAGTGTGATCTGCCTTTTCGTGTGCATTTGGACCCATTGTGCGGGGTGTCGCCGCTTCAATCCGCTTCGTTACGGCGGCGTTGGCGGCGCGCCGCGCAGATGTATCACCCACCGGGCCGCGTCAGACTGCCAGCGCCGCCGCCGCGACACCACGCGACGTCACGCGACGCGACGCGCGCCGTCGGCCACGACTTTATGAGCGCATTGTGCGGCGCCCACGCCCAGCACCGCACCGCACTGCCCCGCCACGCCCATCTCTGATCCGCCCCATACCACACCCGCCATGCCCACCTGCCCGTCCCGACCTGACCCACCTCGCTTCGCACCGCCCGCCACTCCCCATTCCATACCGCCACCCCCGTCACACACGGCTATGCACTGCCCCATCGCACCGCCCATTTCTGCCCTGTTCCGCTCCGCAAAGCCCGCCGCCTGCACCACCACGTAATGCACTGCACAGCACCGTACCGCAACGCCACTCCACCTATGCCCTCCCCTACCTGACACATCCCGCTCTGCACTCCGGCACCACTCCACCAACACCGCCCGCCCCGCCCCGCCACGCCACACACACTTCGTTCTGCTCGTATCGCACCACTCCCTTCCTGCCCTGCCCGCCCTTCCCGCCCCGCCCCGCCCTGCCCCGCCCTGCCCCACCCTGCCGCCGCCCGCCCTGCCGCCCGCCTGCCCCGCCCTGCCCCGCCTGCCCCGCCCTGCCCCGCCCTGCCCCGCCCTGCCCGCCTGCCCCGCCCATGCCTCGCCCTGCCCGCCTGCACTGCCCACCCTGCACTGCCCCACCTGCACTGCCCCACCCTGCACTGCCCCCACCTGCCCTGCCCGCCGCGCCGACGTAACGCCCGCACCGCCCCGAACGAACCGCCATTGCACCCCCCTGACCTTCCCTAACCTGACACACCTGCATCCCGCTCCAACCCCGCTCACCCCGCTCCCACCCGCTCCACCGCCGTCTCACCCCGCTCCACCCCGCTCCACCCCGCTTCCACCCGCTCCACCCGTCCACCCGCTCCACCCCGCTCCACCCCGCTCCACCCGCTCCACCCCGCTCCACCGCTCCACCCCGCTCCACCCCGCTCCACCCGCTCCACCCGCTCCACCCCGCTCCACCCCGTCCACCCCGCTCCACCCGCTCCACCCCGCGATCCACCCCGCTCCACCCCGCTCCACCCCCGCTCCACCCGCTCCACCCCGGCTCCACCCCGCATCCACCCCGCTCACCCGCTCCACCCCGCTCCACCCCGCTCCACCCCGCTCCACCCCGCTCCACCCCGCTCCACCCCGCTCCACCCGCTTCACACCCCGCTCCACGCTCCACCGCTCCACCCCGCTCCACCCGCTCCACCCCGCTCCACCGCACGCCAAGTCCGCCCGCCCGGCCGACCCCCATTCCACACAGACGCCCGCACCAAGACCGTCCCCGCCCGCTTCACATGTGGTCGCGATCTCGCCCCGCCTACGCCCGCCACCACGCACCCCTCGCACCACCCGGCACTGCCCCACCGCCCCGCACTTCCCCATCTCGCCTCGCCCCACATCTCGCCCACCGCCTGACACGTGCGCCCGAGCGAATTTATGGCGTCCGCGGGAGCTATCGCGTCCTGGGCAGCAGTCGTCAAAGAATCGGACAATGGCACATTTGCGGAGTTTTCACACGACAATGATGGTAGTTAAAGTAGAGTCAAAGATTTGCAGCGTTTACACGTAGACACAATGAAAGATATCCAGAGATTCACAAGAACAGCGAAACTTACCAAGAATGGAATGAAAAACTTGGCGGTTTGTGGGGACATAGCATCCCCGTGAACCGTATATCAATGAGAGCCAAAGAAATAGACAAACTGAAATTTTGGAAATCACAGAAGGAATTATGGTAGTTTCTGGAAAGTGAATGGTTTGAAGAATTTTAAAAAAGTAAAACTAATAATATTTAGACGAAATAACAAAATATTAGAGCTATAAAACGGTACATTAAAAAATGCCAAGATTGAACTGCTTTGCCAGGTGGGTTTGTACGACAATGATTCAAGAGAGAACGAATAATTGAGAATGTATCTTCTGAGTACAAACGACGGCTACGAAGAGAACGAGAGATTTGACTGTCTGCTTCGGGGGTAGTGGTTCTAACATGTACTGTAGTAGAGGATGCTGAATCATTGTACGTGGGTAATACGTTGTTACGGTAGACGGAGTAGAGATATAAGTAAGCATGCTGTCTCTAGAGGGTTCTAAAGAGCGGAATTAATGACATTTGGCTGTAGTAAGTGATAGTTGAAGTTAGTCATGAAGATGTGGTAAAGATGGAGGACAGTGATGGTTATTGATGCGGCGTTGATAGTATGTAACTTCTTTATCGAGCCGGTACTTGCGGTGAATGTTAATTGGCATGATTCAAGGAGTAAAAAGAATTTTGGAATAATGATCGTTCTCTGTATGTATGTGACTACAAATGTGAAATCTAAGATTAATGACTATTGGCACTGTGACTATTACGAGTAACGTATTGACTGCATCGCAAACAAGAGATGTGAAGGCAATTGGAGCATATTGAACGCAGGCACTTTAAATACGACAGCCTTTAACTTCTAATATAGTACGACCGTGGTAAAATAGACCACAATCGAGAGTGAAACGATAACCCAAACTGTCGACCTAAGGACTGCCGTAGTGAACTAGATAAGTCAAACGAAATCAGACGACATCTGTGTAAACAAGTTGGATGGTGACAACCGTGTAGAACGTGGTGAATTTATTACCCTACGTTGAATCGGTGGCATAGGTGTTAAGGTTTGATTTAATGAAGTGATGAGGTAATATATACGAAGACGACAATAAATTACATTTGAAAATGGATGTCTTGGACCAGGGCAAGTTTGTCTTAGACGGAGAATCTGATACGATTCATTCCGTTTTTTATGTGTGTCTCCTAATATATTGTGGATTACTGAACAAGATTCCGTTTGGGTTGATTAACATGGAACGTACTCAGATATTTCACAACATTGACATTTTTACAAGCGTCTTCAGTGCATTGAAAAATGCTTCTGAGATCCATTATGTCAAAATAGTCAGGACATATCGATTTTGTATTTTTAAATTGATGATCAATTTAGCTGATTAATCCAAGGAATTAGGTATTATTTTACTCTGGAAGAATGAATGGTAAGGAGGTAGTAAATACGATTTGGTTACTTTCTTCTTTTAAAAAATCCTTTTGGGTTACTGCTAATTCATAATAGATAAAAATATACTTTCTTCCTTAGTTTTGGACATTATATCTTAAAGTTTTATAACTCCATCGAAAAGAATGCAATTACGTTCTTCTTCCATTTCCATTTAAATATATCTTTGCAGTTCTCAACAAATGTCCATATACATATTCTTCCTTCAATTTAAATTACAAGTGTATTGAATCTTCATCTACTCTCTCCTCAGTCACATTGAAATCTCATATTATTTAATAATCTTTAATTTTTCACGATAGGGTCTCGAAAAAACAGAATACTATGCTGATAATATTAACATTCATGTTTGCTTTCCTTTTTAACATAATGTATTTTATTGTTTTCAAGTGGCATAAAACGTGAACCATCTATGTTTTTATTAAACAGAACTAATTGTACATAGTTGTTTCGATTTTGACTATTTTTGGATCGCATTATACCTCAAATGACACTCATAGCGCGTAGACCCCCGACATATTTTCACCCAATCACACATGGCAAGTGCCTCCTGTATTCCAAAGTGGGAACGACTTCTTGTTCACAGATTACCACAAATGTCAATAGCGATATACATAATGTATGGAAGATGGCCATTATGAACGATGAATTAATCCGTATGAGTATCTATGCTCAAGAGGGAATTCTAAACGACAATAACCAAAAGTAATGTTGGTTCTGATTCTTCAAAAACACGTAGTTTGTGCGCTCCTACCTTGACGGTCGCAGATAGCAGACATAATTTTGTTTTCTGTTTTATTTTTCTACTATTTTATGTTAAATCTTTTTCAATTTTTCCCCCTTTGATTAGTTTATCGGTGCACTGTACCCGGGAGCTTCGTATCTTGCCTTTGCGATCGATTGCCTGGGAAGTTTTCTCCCGTCCACCTGCCTTACATTTGCGTCATTTCTTCTCTTGCTTCTACTTTCATACTCATTGAGTCATGCTCCACATTTACCCATACCAAACATACCGGATCCAAACAGGCGACCCTCCCTTGTTAGAGGTCACTTTGTAACCATGTTACCTCTATAATGAGGCTATGATTATCCTGACTAAAACAAGCTGTGAGTAAAGTGGAGAGCATTTAAGTCCGGTTACTTTGATCAAAGACTGCAGGTGAATGGATATTTCTCTATGGGAATGCTTTGTAAGTCAGGCATGTAATTTGCTATTTTTTGTGTTTGGTTTACTTCTTGAGGGATTACTTGCTCCTGACAAAGAAAACAATCATGTGCTCCCGATAAGATCCCTTTTTTATCATATCATAATCCGACAATTAACTTAGTGATGGATTCATTTATCCTTGCGACAGTTCTGCCATCTCTTGCTAATCAACACACATAAAACTTGAAAACCTACCCCAAATCATGGAATCAACATAATTTGTTCTGTATATAATGAAGAAAAAATTGTGATAGGACGCAACTCAATTCTTCATTTCAAATCAGACGGATTCGAATTCCGCAGAACGTTACTAAACTATCAAATAACTTGCGTCTGCTAGAACTGTCCTTATGTAACAGAGTAGCCAGGCTGCAGCAGGAAGAGTCGGGAGCCACTAAAGAATAGTAGCCAGCCACCTGCAGTGATCGTATAGCTGAGTGCGGCGGGGAGTCGTGAGCTTCACATGTGTTCGGTCCAGCGCGCAGTGACAGGTGGGACTCGGGTGGGAGGCGGAGGCGGAGGCGGAGGCGGAGGCGGAGGCAAAGGCGGAGGCGGAGGCGGCGGAGGCGGCGGCGGCGGCTGCGGCGGCTGCGGCGGCTGCGGCGCTGGCCGCCGGCGAGGGCAGAGGTCTTCCGTTGCGCAATGACCAACCTGCAGACGGCCGTTTTCGCTGCGGGCGTGGAATCCGATTCCCAATATAGCCGCTGAGCGGAGGCGCACCCACGTTTATGCTTAATGTCGATTTGAAAAGAATGCCTCGTTACGAATTTCCCATTGATGAACATTCTGCTGTCATCAACCAGCTGCTAGTGTCATTTGTACAAATGCGTTTCTTGATTTACTGCAGATCTCAATACACTTCGATTCAAACCTTATAAAGCTAAAAAAAATCAATATTTCTTTTTAACACTTACGTATTTCATCTGAAACAAATATTTTAATATATTGAATAATTTAGCATACTTTTTTATAAGTAATTATGATTTTTCCTAGATTCTTCTCATCATACTTATCATGTTTTGTGATATTATTCTATAATACACATGTTCATTTTACGTCAGTATTAGTCACACTCATTTGTATATGAGTTGCCAATTTCTTTTGTCATTGTTGTTTATAGGAATTACTATTAAAGGTCTTTTCTCACCTACCCAATTATTGACATCTGACCCATCAGTCATTTCGTACAATCACGATTTGTATTTTTCTAGTTTTAAATGCTTTTAACTTCTCAAAGCCTGTCCTGGCGACGAATGTCTTGGAGCAGCATCCAAGTACACGCAGAACACACGAAGCCGAAGGCTGCGGGTAAGGTTCCCTCATAAGGTATGGTGGAGATTTACACCATATGATAGTACCGTGGTTGGCTATTCGTCAGTGTCAAACCTTGAACCATTGAATATTTATTTCTCATTAAAATTCATCCTTCAGCCGGCCTCATTGTGGATTGCGATGAGATAGGCCTATGGGCTACTTCAGTTAATGGTGAGCTTATTAAATGACGCTCTTTTACAGCAGTACATTATTTTCTTATGCACTTGTTTTTCAACTACTGACAAAAAGAGTAATTACATAAAGATTTCGTTTATAAGAGATTTCAGTTCGAAGCGTGTCGTATGAAGAACGTATATGACGATACTTTGAAGTAAAAACATTGAAAAAATATTGACGATATGTTGAAATTAAAATATTGAAATAAATCACTAAATCCATTGCTGAAATGTTGAATTTATGTTGATTATAAAATGAATGTTCGAAAGAATTTAATAATGTGTTATAGTTTCTACAAGTCTTTCAATTGTCTTGCTGCCGAAAGCTTGCAAATGAGTACACCAGAAATAACCCTATGCAGTATTGTAAGATCGAATCCGTTAAAGGCATGGGTATTTTAACAATTGCTAGAAGAGTACAACACAATAACATTTTACGACTGCTGAATATTATCAGCCATATCAACATTTACTCATTGGAAATCTACTTCAACGAACACTAAACTCTCGCTAATACGACCCTCAGTAGCCCGGCATACATACAGCCTCTAGTCGCTCGAGAAGAAATGACTCGCATACAATAAATTATTTGGTGTAACAATATTTGTTAAAGTGTTAAACAATACGATACATAATTGAAGCTGGGACTTTCCTTACAGTACATTTCAGTACTATGATTTCTAAAAGGAATCACGTTACGCTATACCTCAAGCAGAATCACGAACTTTTAAATAATTTCAACCAAGATTCTTCAGAGAAAGGAATTGCTGGTTTGATTGATTAGTAATTACGGGCGCGTCAACTGCTAAGATCATTGGTCTCGTAAGTGCACTGCATGTTTTTCTCTTTTCGGAGGTGGCGGTGATCTCCCCCCCCCCTGAATTGTGAGATCCGACACCGACCTAACAGTCGCTGTCAATGTTTTCCCCAGCCAGGTATCTCCCACCAGCGGGGCACCGCCCCAACTGGGGCAAGCTCGAAGCTCCCAACCCATCTCCCGGCATGTGTGGCAGAGTAATCCATGTAAGTGTAGATGTGTGTAAGTAAAGGGTGAGGATAGAACACGGAAGATGAAGGAAAGATCGCGCGCGGAACGTGGTTCGTTTGTTAGGGAACTGATCCGTCATTCGCCTGGTTTTGATCTGAGAAACTACCGATCAGAGCAGTCGGCCGCAGGAATTCTCACCAAGACGGCGGCTGAATTCAAAGCCAGTGTCGAAAATCCTGCCACCAGTGTCGAGAGTCGAACCTAGGACCTCCCAGTCAGGGACACTGCAATTACATCAGTTGATGCCCTGAGCCAGCCATTGCTGGTCTGGTGAATAAAATGTTGGATGAGCAACAAATTGTCTGTGTAAATGAAACTACAGTATATGTCGGTTTAAGAAAGTACTGTTTAATCTCTCACTAATTCAAACACTGCCAACACTCCGGTACTAATTCGGCCCCCATATGTGCAAGAAATGACCAGATTCGCATGACTAGTTTCGGGTGAGCGTAGTGTGTTCCTTCTTCGTCCAGGTCCAAGCCTGCGTCTTTAGCGCAGCGTCTCGCGTTGGCTTGGCGAGGCCGGGCGGCACCTGGGCACGCGCGGAGTGACCGCGGTTGCGGCACCGGCCGATGGACGGCGGCGGCCGCGGGGTCGCGGGGTCGCGCGGACGGCAGGCAAGCAGGCGTTGTCCCGACGCTCCGTGGGACCTCTTACCTCACCGGCCACGCCACGCCACGCCACGCCACGCCACGCCACGCGGCGAGGGCCGGGGACGTAATGACACCCTGGACGAGCCTCCCTCTCGGCCTCGCCGCCGTTGACGACCAGCGAGAAGACAATGATGACGAAGAAGTCGAAAATGATTGACGGTGAGAGATGTCGAAGTGACCAATATAATGAAGAAGGCGACAATAATGAAGGCTACGAATTCTAAAACTATTTATTTATTTATTTAATAGGTAATTATTACGAACAAATTAGCTTACTTGATTCTACGTGGCTAGGCCGAAGGCCTTTAAGCCATTACAATACCTACATCCTTTCTAAAATTAACATGCCAGATACGATGTCGCTGGTGGGTATCTACGACGAGAACGATGGGGACGAAAAGAGATGAGCTTGAGAGCGATCGAGATGAGTAACAAAGGTGATTATAAAATCTACAAATATGGCAAAGGTGATGGAAGGGACGGCGATCTGGTTTTCTACTGTATTGATGAATACCAGGACTCAATGCTCATGTGCTGCAAGTTTACTTACATATCAAAACCAGAGATCTCTGGTTTTGAACCTACCTACTTTCTCTCGTTAATCGTTCTTATTTATTAAATCAATATAACAAACAATATATACTTTATCTACGCATTTTGTTTCGTTCAGAGATTGCCCAAGAATTGGCTATTTTATGACAGATATTGTACGTATTTGCTTTTAAAATCTTGCAAATTAAGCAGAAGTATAAGTATTTTTTTAAATATTCGCAATGCAAAGAGCCCCCCTTTCTTCTCACTACCAACATATAGACTACGTCTACTGCGTTGATTTCTGAGTCTGACTATTTTTATTATTAGATATTTCAAGTTGTCCAGCGATTATACGGAAGCATTTCTCAGGACTTCTTACATCAATTTTTACATATTATTTACAAAACATGTAAGAGCAATTAGACAATTTAAATGCAGTATAATAATTTCTTCGTGATGATTTTCCTTAATAATATGACAGAAAATACATAAAAATATAAGTCACATAAAGTCACGATGAAGATTGAACTGAATAACTATATAATAGAATAATTGAATAAAAATAGCTGATGTCAAGAATACTGAAACAATATAAAATAAGATTTAAGATATAATTTATAATAATGTTCTTGGTGATGAAAATACTCTGAGTCTGACTTAAAAGCCGTCTTAACGTCGGCTTAATGTTCGGCCTAACTAATATCTTCGCCACCACTGAATTCCCGCATTCTACGCGCTCCTTGCACAAGACCCGCCAGCCACAATATTATGCCCCCGCATTATGTAAACCACGCCCCAGTCTAGTATCCGCAATCAGTGCTTCGACGCCGCTGGAGACGATAATAATCACCTCGCCGGTGACGATCACCTCGTCCTGCGGTTTCGCCCGTCGTCTCCCGGAAGGCTCCTACGAGCGACGCTCTCTCCTCGCGCGTTGTAATTCGTATTGGGACACACCGTATTTACTGCGTCAATTACTCTCCGGAACGTTCCTTCGTTCGGATTTCGTGGGCGAACTCTTTCATGGAGGTACGGCTCTTGAGTCATGTCTACTCGCTCACAAAATACGCTATTCCGATTGGAAGTGATTTCAATGACTGCCTTGTGTTCCACGAACGTCACGGTCTGTGGTTTGCCCGTTCTCACTGTCGAGATTGCAGATAATCCTGTTACCTCCTCAAATTAAATTATATCGATTGCATCAATGCCGCGAATCGTATTTCTCGATCATCTGATTGAAAACATGAAGCGTGCAAACAGTTTCATTCGTTGAACTACAGACGTGACATAGTTCTTCCTTTGTGCGAATCATACGGCCGATCTCGACTACACACATCCATTTCTGTCGGCGATATTCCTCTTACTCCTACCCTACCTCAGGAACATCTATGAAATTCTTACCTGTGCCATGATCCTGACGATTTGCGTAGATACATAATTTACGTAGCAGTGAACAAAATTTTGTCAATACCGATTGTACCGTATGATTGCTTAAGATAATAAAGTTCCCTCGAAGATCTGTCAATTATATTTAAAAAGACAAACTCAAAGAAAAAACAAATTTTACTTTTCGGGGTTTCTCTTTTCTCACTATCTTGATAAAACTTCAATCAAGACAGACTGTTAATCTTTATGTAAATGAAGATGTACTGTATCTAATAGGATCTTCCTTGGTCTGTCATATTCGTTGGAGGCGCGTTCAATTACCATTAGTTCAGGAGCCATGCCCAAAAGGTCTTCTTACAGCTTCACGTTTACTGAGGGTCATAAGGTTACACGTCTCGTAAGCACGCATATTTCTCCGTTTGCAAATTTGCTTCCGTCTTCTCCATCCACTTCCCTGCTGTTGATTGGCACATTTGCGATGATCTTCCATTTCTGTGTACAGGGTATTTTCTACTATGGTCTGATAATATTTTACCATGAGCTGACTGTAATTGATGGAACTTTCATAACCCAACTGGACTTAAGCTGTGAGTTCTTTCAAATGGCTTTTCGCATTCTTTCGTTATAAACCGAAAATCATTATTATGTTACCCGAGTTACTTGTGAATCTCTTCCACAAATCGTAACGATTCATAGGGAAATGGTTATTTTTTGAATGAGGCCTTTCTCGTTTGCAAAATATTTCACTTTGCAATTACATTTTGATCTGAAAGCATCCAACATAGTTTTACTTTATCTGTTGATACGTAACCTTTGATTCTCTCTCCTAATAATATTAGAGTTTTATATTGATCAATATTAGAATTGACATAATTTACTTAATCCATTCTGAAACTTTTGACGTTTCTTCAATTTTCTAGAAAGTTAATTTGTAGTCTCTTTATGTCAAAATTGCATCTCGTATTTTCAATGGATTATTCCAATGTCATATTTTTATTAACATCAGTTGAAATTTATCAGAGTTATACGAACTCTGAAGTGAATTAAATAGCATATTTGCATGTTTTTCCACCTCGCACGATTGAATCCAGTGAAAACCGACAAAAACAGTTTCATTCTTTTGAAATGTTTGTTCTTGCTTCTTTTTCGTTGTATATAGTCTCTCCCCCACTATACCCTCCTCACTCTCTCACACCTTCTTTCTCATTCTTCTTTACCTTACCACTATATCATATTTTCTCTGATGTCGTCATGGGCATGACTTTCTACTTCACATAATGTTTAATTTCTCCACTCCTTAGCCTCACACTTACATGCATTACGAGAATACTATCACGGTTGATAGGAGACGAGTCGAGAGCTTAGAGCTTGTCCCAGCTGGGGCGGCACCCCGCTAGTGGGAGATACCTCGTTGAGGAAAACCTCGCTAGCCGACAGTAGGTCGGCGCCGGATTTCGCCATACAGTGGGGGAAGATCACCGCCAGCTCCAGCGTTAAAACATTCACGGGATAACGACAAAAACTGTTGACGCGTCCGGGATCACTAATCACAGGGAGAGATGGTTCAGTGCATCGACTGATGTTACTGCAGTTGCTCTGACATGCAAGTCCTAGGTTCGAGTCTCGACGGTGATGGGATTATCGACACTAGCTTGTTAGCTAGGTCACGTTCAGTCACTGTCTGGAGGATAACCAAGCGGCCGGCTGCTCTGATCGGTAGTTTTACTTAGTTCTCCGATCAATACCAAGCGAATGCCGGAGCAGTATCCTAACAAACGGACCACACACCGCGCGCGATCTTTCCTTCATCTTCCTTTGTCCTGTCCTCACCCCTTATTTAAACATACACTTGCATGCACTACACAACCACAGATCCCGGTAGACCGGTCGGGAGCTTACAGCTTGTCCCGTATGGGGCGGTGCCCCGCTGGTGGGTGAGACCTGTTTAGGGAAAACCTCACTACGTCGGTTCGTCGGTGCCGTATTTCGCTATACAGTGAGAGGAAATATCAGCGGTACCGTCTGAGCAAAACATACACTACACTTATGGGACAAATGACTCTGATAGTTGACGTGTCCGTAATCATTAAAGAAACAAACAAACCGAAATCACTAATCAATCAATCAATCCAGTCCTTATCGTCGTTTTCTCGTCGTCATCCTCAGTCCTCGTCTTCATCCCGACGTCTTCAGCGGGGCGCCTTCTTACTGCGGTCGCCGACGCCGCGTCCAAGCCGGCGGTTGTTCCGAGTTGCGCGCGTCCCGCGCCCGCCGCCGCCGCTGCCGCCGCCGCCGCCGCCACCGCCACCGCCGCCAACTGGTTCTGCTGGATTTACGACGCCCATACGTTGCCGGTCCGCGGCCCTTTATCTCCCGTCTGTTATCAGCCAGTAAATAACGACCTCGGCATCGGCCAGCTCCTTATATGGCTTCGCGGTGCCGGCGACCGCAGACAACTAAATTTTGCATGGGGCAAGGGCGTGAAGGTTGCGTGACAATGCGAAGAATTTCGAACCTCTCTGCTGGGCACGCAACAGTCCTGGGCCGCTGAGATTTGTGTGCGTAAGAAAAAAAAACGTGGGCTGAATTTTTCGTTTTGCCTGCGCACTACTAATGTATTCGATTTCTTTTTTCTCTCTCCTTCTTAATGGGTTGAGTTGACCAAGATGCGCCTTTTGTTGGGTCCTTTAAATCACAAAACGAAGTTTTGCTAATGTCCTTATCTGTTCTGCGTTGGCCCCAATGATCTGGGTTGCATATTTCATTTTCCATTCTATTTCCCTCTCTCTCTCTTTCTCTCGTTTACGAACACATCACCTTTTGTGACCACCGGGCGGGTAAGACTTATTTGGAATGAAGTAGAATTCTCCATCTCTTGATATGTATTAAAACTTTTCACTTCCAAACATTAAAGACGGGGCAAGACATGTGTTAGTTTCATATTTTCCTAATGGTTTACCTCATAAGTTTTACAAATAAAGGTTTCTTGTGTCATAACTTTTGGTATTTAAGAATACATGGGACTCTGAATTCATGAATAGGTATTCAGTTCACTTTTGAGTGTGTTTCAGGATACGTGACGCAATTGCATTAAGAGAAACGCCTCAGTGAAATTCAACGCAACCTGTAGAGGTTATCCGAGAGCAGAAATGAAGAAACGTCGTGATGTTCGTATACCTCATTTCATAGAGAGCGTTTGCACCCTTCATAATGAGGGGTGCCTTGCGTCAGTCGATGAACAGACTATTCATTCGCGTAAACAAACACAGGACACACAGACTCTTCGCTGTGACGCAATCACAGTGCACGAGAGATGCTTTAAGGAGGAGCTGTCTGCGGTGGTTTGCAGGGCTGACAGGCGGCACGTCGTATTTATACGGACGGTTTTCGTGACAAAGGATCCTTTATGCGGCCGCAGGATCGCACCTGTCCCAGGAGGACGCATGGACCTCGTCAGAACGAAGGCACGCTCCACGGTTTGCTTACCTAACGGCACAAGTTGCGTGAATTGCTGGAAATTTATTTTTATTTTTAACTCAAGTTGCGCGCTCATATTTCGCGAACGAAGCCGTGGATTTTTAAGGGCCAAAAAAATCCTTCGTATGCCTTCTTTCGGAGGGGAAGTAAAGTCGGCTGTGTCACGTTAGTAGATTTACTTCCATGTAAAAGATCCTCAAGCCTATATGACGCCTCTGAGCTAAATTCAAATCGCCTGTTTCTCGCCCAAGAAATACATCCTTTCTCTGTTAGTTGGTGAAAGGAGCGTAGCGAAATTTGCGTGGTCAGACGGAAGAGCAGGCTTCATAGCCTGAGTCTCGCCACGTAAAATAAGGCATCAATTCCATTCAAATTTCAATACCCCATAGCTGTATATAAAACTACATATACAATATTAAATTTAGTTTATAATATCACTGAATATATAAATTTGTAAAATTTCTTCCCTGTGATGCAGAATAGAATTGTTAAGATGTAAGAAATCTGTGGAAGATCATTTGAATAAAGCATATAATGTATTACGGTTTCGAAAGGTAACGGATACAGGTGGTTCCATACGGTTCCGGAGTAAGATAACGCTCATCTGTGGGAGAAACCTTCTGCGCAGTACATGTCGTATCTATAATTGCTGTAATAACGTATGTTGCAGACATCTCACTCGATTTTTTGGTGAGAGGTACTTGAGTTGGATGTGGTGCGTGAAATCGCATGATGTTTAGCGTCTTCTCAGCAACGCACGTGCGCTTAACCCTCACATTGCAAAGAATGTTGTGAAGGACTATGGCTTTAAGGAGTTGGTTCATTCACACTACGGTTCAGATAGGGCGCCCTACGACGTCCACCACTTATTCAAACTGACGAAAACTCTTCGGGGAAGAGTTTCAGGCGAGTGTGGGGTGAAAGAAGCAGGTTTTGACCGTTTTGCGAACAAAAATTTGGATTAGTTTTGAAATATTAATATACACATGTAGAAAGTGGGTTAAAGTCAGGGAGATGAAGTTGAAAAGTTTTGTTCTTTTTCTACATCCCATAAATAGATGTCAGTGAGACCCAAAACTTAAGAAACCTACCACGTAAAAATTACGTCCGACAACACGATGTTTAACGCGTATAATTCTGAACCTCTACGTTCTAAAAGTTGATATGACAATTACTATTGAAGAACGGGTCTTTGGAAGTATGCACTAAACTCATCACTTCAACAATGCAACTTCAATTGATATAATCTTCAGGTTACGATCATCAGAATCAAATTGTGATTTAAAATTATAACGTATCTCCCATTTTCTAGTCAGTAACACAACTCTTAGATGGAATTTAAGTTACTACACTGTTTGGGTTACCCATAATATAATCAAAATTTTATATTCAAAACATTTTTAGAGACACACTATATATGTGATGTTAGTGCATTACATTATTTTTCTTATTAGCTGGTTTGCTTGGAAAAATGTTTCTCAGAATCGCCTTAGGAACATTCATGATCAATTGAATGCGGTGGAATTTCGCAATTGCGAATTTCTCTCTATGGCGTTCATGACGCGAACGTTGTCAATTAAATTCTTCGTACATCATTTGAGGAGCAACTAATCAAAACGCAAATTGTCTACTGGTGGAAATAATTGAGTTCGATATGAAATCGTTAATTTAGTATGTTAAAATGTGCTTTGAAGAAATCTGAATGCAGAAGCGAGTAGAACGTACTAAAAACTATACGATTTCATATCAAACTCATTTTTTCCCACCAGTGAACACTATCCTTTTTAATTAGTTGCTTCCAATTTATTATATTCAAGAAATATTCTTCTGAACGTTTCCCTTGTTGGTTTGCTTTCACCATTAAAATTATATTTACTGGTTATACCATATTCTTGTCATAAAATCAAGTTCTATAAATAAAACATTTGAAACCAAAAGTATACATCGTTCAATCATTACTGATCCATAATAATAATAATAATAATAATAATAATAATAGTGATAATAATAATAATAATAATAATAATAATAATAATAATAATAATAATAAATTAACAAATGTGTTTTTAAACTAATCATTTAAATGTAGTTGTAGTCTATAGACTCAGAACATTTCAGAAAAGCGTAAACGTGCTTAAATCCTATTTTATTTTAAACCTAAATCTAAAAATAAATTAAATTGAATTTTCTCATTTGCCCATTGACACCGGTGATATTCAAACCCCAGAACTGGCGAGGCGCGTAGCAAAAGTGAACCCGGGGTTCCGCGTCGTCCGGGCGGCGCCGGGCGTGCTGGCGGGCGGGGCAATTTACGGCGTGTCGGCCGTGACTGTTTACTGCCGCCAGAGGCTGCCGGCCGGCGTGGAGCCGGCGTGCTGACGAGACACGCGCTGGATGACTCGCGGCAGTGACGTCTCGCTTTTGGCCCACGCCACTCTCCGTGCCTCTCCCCTCCCCGCCCCGTCCGCCTCGCCACCCCTGTCCCGCCCCTCCCGGCCCGTCCAACCCCGTCCCGCCCCGTCCCGTCCCATCCCGTCCCGTCGCGTGCCGTCCCTTCCGTCCCGTCCCGCCCTGTCCTACCCCGTCCCGCTCCGTCCCGCCCCATCCCGCCCCACCCCACCCTACCCCACCCTACCGCCCCTTACCTTCCCTCTCGCCCGTCGCCGTCCCGTCCCGTCCCGTCCCGCCCCGTCCCCGCCCCGTCCCGTCCCGTCCCAACCCGTCCCGTCCCGCCCGTCCCGTCCCGACCCGACCCGTTCCGCTCCTCCCCGTTCCGCTCCTCCCCGTTCCGCTCCTCCCCCTCCCGCTCCTCCCCGTCCCGCTCCTCCCGTCCCGATCCTCCCCGTCCCACTATGCCCCGCCCCGCCCCGCCCCGCCCCGCCCGCCCCGCCCCCGCCCCGCCCCGCCCCGCCCCGCCCTGCACTACCTCTTCAACGCCGGATCGTGGCAGTTTATGCAGCACTTAGGGAAGGCGGAACAGCGCAAAGAGTAAACGTGCGCGGAAACGTCGCATTTGCTCCAGGAGAAATTGGAACAGAGTGGAGAAGTCAGGTTTCAAGATTTCGTACGCGTCGCACAACATGATGGTGGACTTTCGCTTATTCGAAGATAATATTTTTGAATTGCAGACGGTGTAACTTAACGATATCTTCAAGATTATAAGAAATATTCAGAAGTTAAATGTTTTGGATGATCGAGATATGAATGAAAGCTATCCGAAATCATGCGTCATGTAACAAGTCATATTTCGAGAACTTGGGTCTTTAAAGTGATAAATGACATATCTGTGAGATAAATGAAAAGTAAAATGTTAGGTTTTGCTGTTAATTAAAATCTATTTATTAATTCCGGTATAAAATAATATTAATAACATACATTAATTAGGTTATGTATTTACATTTTGGGTTTTGTTGTTGACCTAATATTGTATTTATTTTAGCATTCAAGGAACAAATTCAAGGCGTTGAAAAATAGATTATAAACTGGATTATTAAAAGCGTTTTTACGAAAAAAGAAATGCTCGAACTGTATAAGATGTCATTCACAAGCAATTCATAACAATAAACGCGGCCTTCATTGCATTGGTATCAAATAGTATGTTCTGACGCAAGCATCTGCCTCCTGTCATTTCTCTTAAGAGAACCCGGAAACAATCAACCTCCTACGTAGGAAAATCAAGTTTTTACAATTTTTCACACTCAAAGTACCTCACAAACCTCTCCTCGATTATTCAATACTTTGAAAAGATGTCAGTTGCTATGTAAAGAAACAAATAATATAAACATGAATGACTTAACTGCTCTGCCCTGATGATGGGTAGTTTAGAGAAAGAGTCCTCCTTCCAAATGAGCCTCATTCACTTACCTGAAACAAAAAAAAATAGACAATTAGTGATCAAGTAATTATATTTACATATTGTATAATTATAATAATAGATAATACTTAATTTAGCAAACTTTTCTTATCAAACGCCAGTTAAAACGAGTCGCTGTGGAGCAGGGACGTGGACAATTGCTCCAAGTACGCGTTACTCCAAAGGTTGGGTTGGAATCCCAGGTGAGACATGGATGTTTTCAATTGCGTTGTGACATGCCGTGCTCGGTTCAACATGAATCACAGGTGAACCTAATCCTTCCTCCAATTTATATCTCTAGCCTGGTAACTAGTGCGAAAAATAGTTGAGTGTGAGCGGCGCAATTTGCCTACGCGCTTCAGGCGATAGAACATACTGCACATTTTGCTCTTCTGCCTGTAGTACATCACGCGTAGTTTTTAACTATTTTTGACATTAAATATTTTTTGGGGCAATACAGGAGGATCGTGGTTCTATTCCTCTCAACCTGTCCAATCTTCGTCTAGGAGTACATAAAGGAGAGGATTATGGTAAAAGTAATTGGTATTACGATTTGGACTTCCGAGTCACAACCGCGAAAACGTTCGGTAGACTGGTAATGTAACCAACTGTTTACACATGGAATTACGAATCGGCAGGAATGAAGATGCTCAAAAATCAACGACGGGTGAAAACTGTCAAAAATTAGTAATCCATAATTCAAACGCATTGTTGTTGTTTATGTTCCGAAATAAACACATCACGTATTCGGTATCATGCCTCATGGATTCATTTCAAGATTCCTTGAAATAATTGAAACGTCGTGTTCCACAACATTATTTGGAACGTTTAACATTCACCTTATAGACTTTTGAATCATCAGTAAGTGTTTTATAAACATTTTCTGCAATTTTGTACCTTATATTATGATTTGCCGCTTCTGAACATCAAGGAAACGTTTCACTCTCTTCCTGAAAGTGTATTTTCTCTGACACTCCTGATTTCCGGTCGCCTTATTTGCCCTTTGTTTGCGGATACCTCGGCGTTCGCCCGAGCGCCAGAAAATGAACTTTCCCCCGTCGACGTCGATGCGCGCGCAAGAAAGCTCCAGTGCGAGTGAAGGGGCACTAGTGCAGGGAAATTCGCAGGCTGGAAGAAGTGTCGACACCGCCGCAGCGGTCGGCGTTTCCTCCTGGGAAGGCTGAGAGAGACAGAGATTGAGAGAGAAAGAGAGAGAGAAAGAGAAAGAGAGAGAGAAAGAGAGAGAGAAAGAAAGAGAGAGAGAGAGAAAGAGAGAGAGAAAGAGAGAGAGAGAAAGAGAGAGAGAAAGAGAGAGAGAAAGAGAGAGAGAGAAAGAGAGAGAGAGAAAGAGAGAGAGAGAGAAAGAGAGAGTGTATCACGCGGTGAGGAAACGGAACGAGAGCGGCAGGCTAGCGTCCATTTCTCATAACAGCCGAAGGCCGCTCTCTCGAGCACACCCGATGTTCGCTCCTGTCTCCAGCAAACGGCATGAAACAGCTAGAAGTGACCCACGCTCTATGCAGTGCCATATTTGATTGGATGATTCTGGATTTCGAGTGCGTCAACAGCGGAGGGTATAGAGGGCGTAAGTGTAGTGTATCTTCGATAGCGGGAGGCGCAGTGATCATCCCCTGCTGGATGGTGAGATCCTGCACCGAGCTACCGTCGGTGACGGGGGTTTCCCCAACCAGATATCTCCCACTAGAGGGTCACCGCCACAGCTAGGACGAGCCCTAAGCTCTCAAACGGTCTCCTGGCATGTGTGGTAGTGTAGTCCATGTTAGTGTTCGTGTATGTGAGTGGTAGGAGAGGACAAAGAAGGGGAAGGAAAGATCGCGCGCGCACTGTGGCCCGTTTTTAGGGTATTGCTCCGGCATTCGACGGGTATTAATCGGAGTACTCCGTGAACAAAACAAAGTGTCTCAATATTATTGTACCTCGTACTACGGTGTTCTTAATATTAATTAGTACTGATTCATAAATAACATTCAGCAGCAAATAAAAAAACTTATTCGCTTACAAACACTGCAGTTATTATGAAATATTAACATTGTAATAAATTTATCAAAATTATATGTAATCTAATTTACGTAAATACAACTGTATTACTTCATTCTTATACCTAAATATTTGTAAAAAAATAGATGTGAATAGTAATAATGTTATGAAAATAGCTGCTGGAAAGAATATGAGAATTTTCTGGAAATAGTACTCTGATAATACATTTTGTCGAGGCGAAAGTCTTGGTACCAAACCGCAATATTATTGATATTATAGATATTGATGAGGTTCATGCATGCTGTAAGTACTTCAAAAGCTGACTACAATGAAATGTACCAAGATACGGCACAAGGGGTGTTCTAGAGAATACGGAGTGGGAAAGGACAGCAAAAGGGGAACGGCGGAGCTCAAGTTACGAAGGCGGATGCAGTACAAGCAGTGGTGTAGGTGTTGATAGTAGCATTGATGAATAATGGAGGAAGGAAAGGGTAACCGGTTAATGCGGGCACAGAGGGCATAATAGTGGAATTACTTTGATGGAACATTAAAGATAATAATGACGACAATGAAGCAACAGTAAAAAAATCCTGCGGTGATTACGAAGTGATTAAGGCAATTGATGTGGATAACTGGAGAAGAGATGTAGCCAGGAGTGATGTGCTAGCAAAGGTAATGGCGTGGGACTGCAATGGGCGGAAGTCATGAAACCGGTAATAATGATTAACTGCACTGAGCGTGACCTTTTGGGTTGATTAGAAAAATATTTCAGAAGTTGATGAAAGCGGTGGTGAAGAAAATTTCAGCATAGCGGAATTAGAGGACAGACGTGTGGAAGGATGAGTACAATGTTGGAATACTGCGACAACTGAACTAAGAAATTCTAAAGCAGCTTGAATGTCGGTGTTACGTATAGGGTCAGTAAAAGTGTAATAATTTCATAGATAACATGCAGGAGCGCTGTATTCGAAAATAAAATTGCACTGTACTGAGTGAAAAAGATGCTGTCAAAATTGAAGCATTAATTGCAGAATGTTACAAAAACGTGCAAAACATTTTGATACATATAATTAAAAACATTATGATTCATAATTGATACAAAATTAAAGGTAGCAAGTACTTTGTACTTCATTATATCATTCGCAAATTGTTTAAAACATAAATTCTAGCTGATGTAAATAATATTAAGTTGTTATCGGTGAGATTTATACCTAACATGAATAAAATGACTAGTGTGTGATTGATGATTCCAGTCACGTCTACTGCTAAGGCCATTAAGCGTCCCGCAGTCCCGTAAACGTAGTGGGTATGTTTAATCGCCGGAGGTGCCAGTTATCTTTCTTGCCAGCTCGCGAGATCTAGCACTGACCTACGTCGGCTTGCGAGTCTTTCTCCAACCTGGTATCTCCAGCGTGACACCGCCCTCGCCGGGACAAGCTCTAAGCTCCTGACGGATTCTCGGCATGTGTTGCAGTGATGTGCATTTAAGCGTATGAGTGTGGAAGTAAGAGGAGAACATAGAACAAGTAAGTAGGAGGAAGGGTTGTGACCCGTTTGTTATAGTATGGCTCCGACATTTGTCTGGTGTGGATCGGAGAACCCACGGAAAACTACCTATAAGAGCTGTAAGACCCTAGGATTCTCCTCCAGTCAGCTGCTGAATTTGACCTAGCTACGTAGCTAGTATCAAAATCTTGCCACCGCTGGGATTCGAAGGAGAGGGACGTAGGACCTCCCGTTCAATGGCACTGCAGTGACATCTGTTGACGCCTTGATCCTCCTTTATCTGTACGGGCGGACGGGCGGACGCACGGGCAGACGGACGGGCAGTGGAGCGGACGGGTAGACGAGAAGATGGGCAGACGGCGGACATGCCGACGTGCGAATGGGCGGGGGATGAACGGGCGGATGGGCGCGGACGGGTGGACAGGCGTACGGGCGGATGGGAAGACGGGGAGAGGGCAGTCTGGCGGGCAGACCGAAAGGCCGATGAACGGAAGGGCGGCCGGAAAGCGGTCGGGCGGACGGGCAGACGGAAGGCGGGCGGTGGACGGACCGAGGGGCGGATCGTACGGACGGCGCGGACGGGCGGACGGGCGACGGGCGGACGGCGGACGGGCGGACGGGGCGCGCTGACGGGCGAATGGGCGGGGATGAACGGGCGAATGGGGCGCGGACGGGTGGGCAGGCGTACGGGCGGATGAGGAGACGGGGAGACGGCAGTCTGGCGGCAGGCCGAAAGCCGATGAACGCAAGGGCGGCCGGAAAGCGGTCGGGCGGACGGGCAGTGGGGCGGACCGGCAGACCGAAGGCGGGCGGGGTGACGGACACGAGGGCGGACGGGCGGGCGGGCGGGCGGGGGCGACGTATAGCGGCGGACGATCCGCACAAGGCGCGGCGAGGCGCGGCGCGCGTGCCCCGGAACGGGTCCCCATTCGTTCCGCTTGGAGTCGCGCGCCGCGGAGTCGTAAGGCGATGCTTGGGAGCGGATTAGGGAAAACCGGATCGCAATTACAAAGACAGAAACTTGTTTCGCACGCCAAGTGGTGCCGTTCAGGTGTTGCGAAGGAAGTTCGAGTGGTTGTTAGAGTTTGATCTAGGATTTTATGTAGTGGTTTCTCGTGAAAACAGAACAAAACAGTGTGAAGATTACCTCAAGCGTTAACAACAAAAAATGGTTTTATATTGCCTTGCAAACAATCAGGTCGAGTTAATCAAAAGCAAAATGAATGTTTAAGGGTGTTTCGAGTCCGAAAATGGAAATGTTTGTAATTTTGCAAATGTAGATGGATATGTAATACATGTGAAAGCAGAACTCTGCTATGATATATTTGAAAAATATCACTTGCGCAGAGACCACAGTGAACGTGTTGACAAGAAGATAAATACGCGCATGTTACTAATGATGTTTGATGTCCGTGATACTGTAAAGGTAAACATAAGGTAATGTATACACGTTTGTGTTCCACCTTACGCAATGAAGCAAACCTTAACATATTCGTTAACTAACAGAAGCAAACACAACATTTTCAGATGTTTTTGAGGACATTCTAGTAATGCATATTTAAATCACGAAGGTTTAAAAACAAATCAAATACAGCGCATATTTCACAAAATAATTTACGCGATGGTCGCTGCATGTTTGCGTAACACTCAACGGAGGAAACAGGAGTCAGTTCGCTTTAAGCACACGGCTTGTAGCTGCGAAGTATGTCTCAACAAGCTCTGCCTAACGTACACTATTATTTGCGTGAATAATAAATAGATAAATATAAAGACAATACAAGTCATTATGTTTATTGTAGGTAACAATCTCACCAATAATAACTGAATATAATTTTCACCAGATATAATTTATGTTTTAAACAATTTGTCAATTCTTTAATAACGTATAGGCGGTCGTGAACTAAAGAGAAAGCGTATGACCTTGCTTTAACATTCATTGCACACCTTCTCGATATAACGTATCTTTTCTCGATGACAATTTATTTAGATTTTTGGATTTAAGAACATAAATTATATCAAAAACTTCATTATATTTAACGATATGCATATTATCTGATTTAATTGTAAACCCCATGAGGAAAAACGCGGTGTCTTCATAATTATTTACTCTTTAAACGTTTATGTTTTAATCAGGACTATTATCATCATTATTATTTATATTATTATTATTATTATTATTGTGTTACTCTGTACACATTAATGTATATCCGTTTGAAACGCAAAATGTTTGAACCAGTAATTTGTATAAGTAAATGGAATCAACTTGGAATCAACTTGGAATACTTCGTCATGTTTTCGTTGCGTGTGTTTCCCGTCGCCAAGCAACGATGCGTTGTCTCCGGGTCAGACAAGTGAATACACTTCGTTCCGGCCACGGAAGCCTACGCTCTCAGTTAAACGTTATACTTTCATCTGAAAATCCCAGCAACAATTCGTATGTTGTTTAATGCAAACCGCAAAGCATCTAGGTGTTGCGGAGCAGCTGTGCTTGGGGTCGAGCCGGGTAGCGCGGGGCAGAACGCTGCAGGACAGGTCAGGACGGGGATGGAGGGTGAGAGCGAGAGAGGCAGAGGAGGAAGGGCTGTCCGTGGCGAGATTGGTCGGCGATTGAGACGAAGAAGAGTAGAGAAAAGCAGATCCGGGAGCGACGATGTGAATAACGCTACTTGCATTTAGAACGGTATGTATGTATGTATGAATGAATGTATGAACTTGGCGCGACAGCCCGTGAACGGGCTTGGGCCTACCGGTGACGTCCCTGCCTCGCGATCATGGATTGAGGGATACGTGAGGTAAGCACGAAGATATCCCCACGCCGTATTCCTGTCGTCTCAACCTGAGAAGTGAATTTTCTCATCGTCACACAGCAACATATACTGCAAGGAAAACGCACACTATTTTCTATCGGGAATCGAACCCGGGACCGAGTAATGGAAAGCAAGCACGCTGTCCAAGAACTAGCCACGAGCCTCACTTAGAATGGTAAAGTACTATAAATTCATTCCCTTCCCTATGTAATATGTGATTGTGAATAACAAGTGCCATGGCAACATCGGGTTAATTCAGCTAGTTGTTAACCCTTCAACTCGAAGCGTAGGTTAGGTGCGGTAGAATTACAACGTGGTTGAAGGGAATATGACGTCGTGTATTGCCACGGTGGAAGAATACCAGCTCTTTGCGACACAACGGCAACCCTCTGACTGTACATGGCATCCACTTGCAGTGACAAATCCCTTGATATCTAGTTATATTCACCCGCGAATAAATGTGAAAGCGATGCGTCGTAAGACGGAATTTTGCGTTTAAGAAATATATTAAAAAGTTGATGAAAATCGGTGAAAATATATCGGCTTGAAGGTTACACATTTATTCGTATATCATTATCTCCAAATTTTGAAATAGAAGGATGTATACTGTCAGACAGAAATGGTATAATTGAAGTCTGCCCTCGTCTCTAAAATCTGGCGATGAACCTTTCTGACGTCGCTGGCCTCTGGATCCATTGTGGACCGCAGCGTCGGTCAGGGGTCCCGGAGCAGGCGGCTAGCGGCGGGCGTCACAGGCATGCAAATCTGCGTGGAATAGGCGTCGCCGCGAAACCTCCTCCTCTAGCTCCGCGCAAGAAAAAAAAACCGCCACGAAAGTGTGCTGGCGACGATGTCCAGGACGGGGCGGGCAGGCGGCGCGAGGGACGACCGGCCGCTGCGGTGGTGGGTGGAGGGGAGAGGGGGCGGCGCCGGCCCTGACCCGCACGCGCCGACGGGGCGGGTGTCGCGCACAGTTGGGAAACGGCTGAAATTCCTGCGCTCCCGGTGTAATGGCGCATGTGACACAGTTGAAGAATGCGCCGACGGACCGGTGCGCGACGGCGGCGGTCGCGGAGGCGCCGGCGGAGGAGGTGGCGGTGGCGTGGACCGCGGCGAAGGCGGCGGGTGGGGCGGTGGCAGCGGCAGATGCTGAGGCGGCAGCGGAGACGACAGCTGAGAAGGTGGTGGAAGTGGAGGCGGTGGCGGAAACGACGGTGGAGGCGGTAGCAAGAGTGGAGGCGGTGGCGGGTGTGCAGGCGGTGGTAGTGGCAGTGGCGGTGGCGGAGGAGGCGGAGACGGCAACTGAGGGGGTGGTGGAAATGGAGGCTGTGGCGGAGGAGGAGGCGGCGGCGGTGGAGGCGGCGGAGGAGGAAGTGGTATCAGCGGCGATGGCGGAGGCGGTGGCGGTGGCGCAGGCGGTAGCGGAGGCGGTGGTGGCGGTGGTGGCGGTGGCGGAGGAGGCGGCTGCGAAGATGCGTGTCTAGGAGTGAGACCGTGAGAGGAACGAGTAAGGGGAGTGAGATCGAGGACGTGGAGGCGAAGGGGAGTTAATAATTCTAAATGTCAACTATCACCTGCGCGTCGCGGATTACTCCTCGGAGACACGTGCCGCCACCGCCACCGCCGCCGCCGCCGCCGCTGCCACCTGTTTCTGGTTTGTCACACAAGGCGTGAGGGAAGGAGTCGTATTCTGCCTGTTTCGCACAGCGCGACTTTCAAGGACTAGCAGCGCTCTGGTCAGGGAGAGAATGTGAGGAACGGAAGATAAATTTCCAGTATTTCTCTCCCTCTCGCAAGACGTCTTTCTCAACTTGTAATTTTATTGCTATTCATCTAAAATAATTACTGTGCATGCGCACTGAGTACTTGCAGATGGGTTTTAACGTACTTATAAGAACTGTAAGCGTGTATATACTTAACTAGAGACTTTTTTAAGCTATAACTTAACTAGATACTTTTATAACCATACCACAAAGTGGATTAAATGCAATAAATTCAATTCCTTGTGTAAAACGGTAAGATTTTACAAATAACTAGTTATTTCATGAGTACCATTTACTTCTTTGTTACACCTGGTACCAGTTATTTCTTATGAATCAATCCTCTAGACTTATTTTTTTTAGATTTTGTACGTATATAAACTAATCTCTTGATATTTTAAATTTATTTGATATAAATTGAGATACCACAATAAATTATACAGAGATGTCTGATGTTCAAGAATATTTATTTATTACAAACACTACACTTACTACAATTATTAAATATGAATTATATACACACTGTACAGCTTTTACAGTAACACGCTTTCAGTTGTAATGAAAATTAATTAAACTTTTGTTTAATAACAAAATACCTGCAAAGTACGCATTATCATAAAACAAAATTCACATACATTTAAGCGTTCG
This sequence comes from Gryllus bimaculatus, assembly GCA_017312745.1. Taxonomy (NCBI): domain Eukaryota; kingdom Metazoa; phylum Arthropoda; class Insecta; order Orthoptera; family Gryllidae; genus Gryllus; species Gryllus bimaculatus. The sequence continues at coordinate 10,144,274 of BOPP01000031.1, forward strand.
TCTGACTAATTTCTGTTTTGAACAAAGATGTTTCCACCGAATTTTGAAAATAGATGTCTCAGGCCTCTCGTCAATGGACCTATTTGCAGATGCATAATTAACAACGTATTTTCGAACATTACTTTTGTTAATGATGTGCAACCCCAGGGGTTTCCGCTTTCAGACACTGCCAATGCCGTCTTTTTAAAGAGCAGCACTTTGTGAAATTTTGCATTCACACACGCAGACCCTCACTTTCGACATTGAATGTGGTAAGAATGGCCTATTTGAAGTTACATTTAGAATATGGCTATTGAAATTCTGTAGTAGTTGCTTGTATAGAATGCCAACAAAGGAATTGTATCTCACAATTCAGTGACGAGTAGTGACGATGATTATGTTCTGAACTAATAATATATATTTACATTTTTACGGGCATTAATTTTATAGGGAGACCTCTAGCCCCTCATTACATTTCTTAGAATAATATTCAATATATTACATTTATGTTAAAGATTTCTGCACTAAGTTGTGGAACTGGCAATGAAATCGAAAGAGTACACGAATGTTACTTTAATTAAAATATATTTTTTTGTTCTCATTCACTAATGGGTAAGTCAATCAGGCAAACTAAATTTTTCATTTCAGGTTTATCTAAACTGATGGATTGCACTTCTCAGTACATATCAGCCGTCTCAACTATCTCAATACATATTCTAAAGATCAATAAATGAGTTAATAGTTACATTGCCACATCTCCAACAAATGAAAGTACGTACGGGCCACCTACACCGTAAGACACACTTATCTTTCTAAGACTTTTAGAACTTGTTTATCACTAAAAACCTTATTACTTACATTTAATTGTTGAATTTTTGGTACTTTATACTTGCCATTTAGTTCATATTTTGTTCATTTTCGATATGCCGTTATGATGCTTTTCAAAACTCTTGTATAGTCCATTCTTTCTAGGCCTCCTCCGCCGTCATAATTACTCCTGGATGACATGATTTTCCTCCCAACATTAATTCCAGATACGATACGATCGAGCAATGGAATCCTGAGAACTATGACTTTCACAGCACTAAGAAAAAACATGCCAATGATTCATATGACGCAAAACGCAGTTGAATGGTTATGAACTTCCTTTGAAGATACCGTTTTCGCATTACTTCCAAGAGACTAAACGATTTCTTGCTGCCATAACCATCCCATTACACTTAAAAACGTAGTCATTCAACGATTTTTCTCACAGAAAAAATATGACATTCTCTTCTCCTTTGCAGGAGAGTTGCGTACTGCAAGCCTAATCGAGCATAAGGTTTTATATCTCTTTGTAAGATATGTCTATTTCGAAATGGAAATTTTCATTCCAGCAGCCCACACTTGTAATGATACACTTGGAATGATACAGCAGCCAACACCTGTACCACTTTAAAAAATCCCACTTACATTAAATATTTGGAGAAATAAAACGTCCTGCCAGCAATTCAGATCAGTGTATACATTATGACTTTTTATCCCTGCCAATGCCTGGAGAATTCTACCAGCCGGCTGCTCTGATCGGTAGTTCTCATTGGTTTCACCTATCAACACCAGGCGAATGCCAGCGCAGTACTCTAACAAACGGGCCACGGAATGCGCGCGATATTTCCTTCCTTATCTTTGTCCTTTCCTTACATGCACGACACTACCACACATGCCAGGAGACCAGTCGGGAGCGTGAGCTTGTTCCGGACGGGGCGGTGCCCGCTGGAGGGAGATACCTCCTTGGGGAAAAGCCCGCTAGCCGATGATTGGTCGGCTTCGGATCTCGCCATCCTGCGAAGGAATGTCACCACACTCCCAACGCCTCCTCATTCTCCTCCTCCAAAAACATACACTACACTTACGTGACTAATGACCTTAGCTGTTGACGCGCCCTGAATTACAAATCAATACAAAAGAGACAGCCAGACAGAAAATCACTGCCACCCCTCGAGTAAAAATATTCAATATTCTTACAGGACAAATGACTTTAGCAGTTGACGCGCCGGAAATCACTAATCCGTTCTCGATTGATTGTCGAGTAGAAAGGAACCGAACGTCATCCAGTTGGCCCATCGACCGTCGCGCTGGCTTCTCTTGGGAGGCGGCGGGCGGCAACGGGGCGTGTCCCCAGGCCTGCCCCACGCTCCGCCTCCCCTGGGCGAGGGCAGCGCGTTCCGCGCTGTTGGCAACGCGCGACCGAGGCCAGGCCACCCGCGGACAATCGCTCACCCGCCACCGCACGGGGCCTTTTCGGCGAATTAGGCGAAGCAGGGCACGCAGCAAGGCGAGCCGCTCCGGCCATCGCTAATGATTTGTCAGGGATTTAATGCGTAACGGTTGTTGTGAGAGACTGGACATGGGTCATTTTTACTGGCGAGGCGCCGCCCGCGCACGGGCCCACGCCGCCCGCCAGCACAACCGCTCGTAATTCTGTAATTTTTATGCTAATTTTCTGCCAGTCAGTGTTTGACTTCGGCATTAAGTCAGCCAGCGAACGCGGGCGGTGTGGACGGGCGGGCGTCGGCCGGCCGGTGAGCAGGTCGGGGGCGGGGGGGGGAGCGGATTGCCGGACGGGCGAAGGGCGGTCGTGCGGGCGGCGAGCGTTGCCAAACGTAGGTGCGGAAAGGAGCCGGCAACAGGGGAGGAGGGGTGCGGAGGCGACGACAGTGGGAAGATGGTAGATTTTCAATTGGATTCAATTGAGGCCACCAGACCTGCTGTTACGCCTGACCAGGCACATTTTTCCGCGTTCCCTTCGCCATATGGCAGAGAAAAAGGAATAACTAGGGCGACGAAATAGGAAATTTAAGTTTAGCTTACAGGCTTCTTTTAGGTTTTAGGACACTGGCAGAAAATCTACCACATGGGATAGTCGGATTTACTTCCTTTAAGGAAGGCGCATCAAATATTTTTTCGACCTCCATAATCCACTTCTTCGATCGTGTTTGAATCCAAAAACATGGGTGTAACAGCCCGAAGTATTACCGAAGCCGTTCCGCCGTCTGCTCTCTTCCTCTGCCCTGCGGCTGCTGTTGCTCCGAATCTACCGAAACCACCAAAGCAGTGTATTTAACCCATTAACGCTCGTACTAATTTGGTGCGCCGTTGCACCCATGTTCGCGAGTTCAAACCCGATAATATCTGTGGATTTTTAAGGTCGAAAAAAATCTTCTTACGTCTGCCTTCGGATGGGGAAGTAAAGTTGGCTGTTCCATGTTGTAGATTCACAGGACGTAGAAGATCCCCAAATCTAAAAGAAGCCTATGAGCAAATTTAAAAATTGCCAGTTCCGTCGCCCGAGTTATACCTCCTCCATCTGCGCTTGATGGTGAAGTAGCGTAGCGGAATTTTCGTGATCAGTCAGAAGAGTAGGCCTGATGGACTGAGACCCGCCACGGAAAATAAGGCATTAATTGAAGTCAATTAAATATATGTTACAGCCCGGGTAGTGACGGTGTATATCTTCGCTGGAACGACGGAGCTAGTGTAGACCTACCCAACCTACCCTCTCCAGATACCTCCCCTGTCGAGGCATTTGTCCCATCCCGGACAAGCTCTAAACACTCGTCTGGCCTCCCTGACATGCGTGGTAGCGTTAAAGGAAAGATGGGGAAGAAACAATCGCGGGCGGACCCTGGCATGAATGTTAAGGTACTAGGGCATACGCATTTGCCTGATACTGAACCGCGAAACCGCGAAAAACTCCCTATTAGAATAGCCGGCCGCTAGGATATTCCTCCAAGCAGTGATTGAATCACCAAAGTGTGTATCGAAAATCTGCCGCTGTAGGGACTCGAACCTCGGATGATTCCTAATGATTTGATATATCTTCGCTATTTGTGAAATAAATAGAGTGAATTATGAAAGATTTTATTATGTTTTCTCTTTTTACACTGAATATGATGACCCTTTTATCAGCTCATTTCGAAAATCCGGACATTTTGATCCTCCCAATTAATCTCCTCCGGTCCCAATTAATCCAGATTATCGTTGTAGTACTGTACGTCCAGGCTCGTGATCACCGCGCGACGGGAGCAGCGGGGTTGATGCAGCGACCGGCTCTCGAGCGTCGTCGTCCGAGTGTCCTCATGGCCGAGGCGGTTGCATCGAGCACGTAAGAACGGCCCCTGTCTGTCAACACGACAGCACTGCAGAGCTCTCCGTCGCAGGCCACGCCCACACTCCAGGGCGACGCGCCGCGCCGCTCTCGCCCGAGGGCCCTCGAGCTGGCGAGCCACCCCTTCCCCCGTCCCCCTCCACGGAATAAAAGCTTTTTGCTCCAAGCACGACCAGATAACGTTCTCGGAAAGGACCTCTTTCTAAGAAACGTGCAAACTGAGGTAGAATGTATCGTTTTGCGTAATGGCTACAAAATTAAGCGCGCGTAAGCAAATGTGACGTATCACAATGTCGTTCTGTGAATGGACTTTCGAAGAAAATACGACCACACTTAAACGTATGAAATACATTTTGGAATCGTCATTACTTTAGTACAATTCGTAAAACAGCATTGTTCTTTACTAAGCATGTAATGTGAAGTAAAAATCCTCGTATGTGGCTTTATCTGATCAATTTACTTTTGACCGCCCAATCCAAAGGTAATTTTCAACTTTTGTTAACTTTTTCTTGTACGTTATGTAAACTCCTTATTAATTAGCTTTATTATAGCGCTCTCCTTTGCATCGATGATGATTATAGTTTTCGTCTGATATTTCTGTGTCTAAGTCGTTAAAATGTATCTCTTTAATTTAAAGAGGTTTGCGCTGTTTGTATGTACTTCAATGCGTTTAGTGGCGTAAAATAACGCATTCTATGGAGATATTGAACAGCCATAGTTTTCCTTTAGGAACAGTATTTATACCATATTATATATTATTCTTTAGGAACGGCATTTATCGTATAAAAAGGTCTAGGGTTTTTAACAGATCGTGTCATTGTTTCCTCAAAATCTGAAACTCAGCTAAATGTTTGAACGCAAAAATTTGCATCAAAAATTGCATTAACAAACTTTTAATTTATTTTAAACTTGGTATTGGCAAATCTCTTCGTATTGGCGACCTCTTCCTTTTTCAAAGATGAACATTTTATTCTGCCATAAATTTGTGAAATTAATTTCAACGATAAGAAAGCTTATTTCATATTCGAATATCCAGTCAAATACAGCTATTATATAAAAACATGTAAATAGGTTCGTACATAAAATGTTATTATCTTCTTTCATTTTTCATGTAATGTCTCTCCCAGTTCAAGAAGCAAACCACTTCAATTACAGCTTGCTCATGAGAACTTCAACTTTGAACTCATTCGTTCAAGTAAGAGATGGTCCCATCCCTGGTTGAAAATATATTTGCTCACAGGCCCTCTCGTAATACAGCGGTTGAGAGACTGTTGCACGCGGACATGTTCTCACACATGCTCTATAGACACGAATATATATTGCGCCAGACTCTATCGGATTGTTCAACATTGCTCCATGGTCACTCCGCGAGATGAATTACGTGATTTATTTGCCCTGGATCGGGACGCGACACGCTCGCCTTGAGTGTGTGTGTGTGTGTGTGTGTGTGTGTGTGTGTGTGTGTGTGTGTTTATGTGTATGCGCTGCCCTCGTCGTCGGTGATGCGTGACAAGATATGCGTGTTTCTCTTATGTGTAGGATAACTAACGAATAAAAAACGGCTTGTGGTTTTAATGGACGTAGTCCAGTGTAAATTTCATAACTTTCACGTCACCCGAAAGGATACTTGCGTTATTTCCTTGGCACAAGAGGAACCGTTGCTTAGTAACCCGTGACAAGTGCTTTTCTGAAAAATGCCAGATAATTTTTGGATTACTTAGATATTATGAATGAATAATTAAATGTGTGAATTTGGGCTAATATTTTTAATAAATGTGACGGATACTTAACCGAATTTGACTGTACAGTGGTTATCATGCGGGTCTATTGATCCCAAGTTCGCAGTTTCAGAGTTTTAATTTGAATTGCTGGATTATATTGCGGATATGGTATCGTGGCCTACGCTATATGGTATTCAAATTAAAGGTCGAAATTGGCGCACTAGCAACGTTAGAGGAAAGGAATGGAAAACTATCCTAGGAATAATTGCTCAGAATAAGTCTCACTCAAGAAGACTCTAAGGACTTCTAGAGACTCCCCTATGCACTAATCAGGGCACTAAAAAAAACGAAAAAAGACGGATACTTTTTTTATCTTATGAACTCGTAGAAACTATTTTTAAATTAGATATCTCTGTTGTTGGTATTTCCTAGTATGTGTATTGCATTGAAATATTATTTGCACAGATTTAAATGTGTCTTTCAAATTGGCATTATCTATTCTTTGGCGATGGATTAATTCATAATCGCTTCTCTGCGATGGTCGAGTAAATTCAGGCCTTCCATTCCTGTGCTAATTTCTCGCACAGCAAATCTCGATGGGCTATGCATACGCACGATGCTGCGCTACTGTTGGAATTTGATTAGCGCGTGCTTGTTAGTCTGTGAAGATGAGCATTGCTCCAGGTTAATTTCGTGGTTGCTCGATGCCAAATGAAATGTAATGCCAATCATCACGAATGTGCTCGGGGCATATCGAACTCGGTAACAGTGTTAAAGGCATATTCAATACGATTCAAAAAGATGATGATTCAATTTGTAAATCATGCTTTGTGTATTAAAATAAAAATAACTAGTGCTACTTTGACTTTTATTAAGTTATTCCGAAATAATTTCGGTGCAGAGAATTGCTGAAAATAATGTGTTGTTTCGAAGAAATATTTGAAATCTTTCATGAAGCGTTAATAAACCAACTTTTTAATTTAGTCCAATAATTAGCGTAAAGAGACAGTCTTACGGACAAAAACTCCCGTATGATGAATTTGATATCATTGTTCATAATTTAACATAGAATAAATTAGAAAAATATTGTCCCGGAGGGAGAAAAAAACAAAATTTCATGTATAAAATCATGGCAAAATTGAAAAATAATTCCGGGACATTAACTACGCTGGATGAGACGACATGAAATATTAAAATCCAACTACACACTCAGGAAACTCAGAATCTCAAGAGCTTCAACTGTTCATTTGCTAACACGCATCATCTGACCCAAACAATAATTTTAATCAACAATAAATGTATTTGCAAGGTATTTCAGAAATCATTGAAGTTATAAAAAAGTAAATTTACATTGTGTGACTGAAACCATAAAACTAACAGATGTAAAAAACTACCCATATATATATATATATATATATATATATATATATATATATATATATATATTAAAATACAGTTATATTTTAAAGTAGAATGTTTTAAAATGGAGACTGCAAACCTCAAAAATGTGAAAATAATAAACCGCAATATCGTGGCATTATAAACATTAATATAATTTTGATCAGATCGTTAAAAGCACTTAAAAACACAAGAATCGATGTGTTTCTATACAATATATACAAATAGGTCAAAATATGAATTTCTAAATTTTTATAGTTTGTCTTGCAACTGCAATTGCAATTTGCATTATTTTCCTTAACGGTTTTTGTAAATAATTATTTATTAAAGAAACATGAATCAATAATTTCATTTTGGGTCGCATATAAATATTTCACTTTTAAGCAGTAGAATTCGTTATGAAGTATTAAAATGTTACTTCAAGGATTTCCATTTCCCACGAAAAAATGTTTTGTTTGTTGCTTCTACCTTTAAGATCCCACCTATGTTATTATCTCTTTCATAATAAAAGACAAATATTGATTTTTCTCAATGGTTTTTATGGATCGAACTACTTAATTAACAAATTCAAAATCTTTAAATCGAGGTTGCACCTGTCAATTTTCGCTGCTGATTGGGCTCAATGAGGGCTATAAGACATGTAGTAAGTAAGTGTGATAAGTAATGTGTAATAAGAAAGATATCTCTTTGTAATCATTTCTCTATCTGCGCCTCAACGGAAAGAATTTACCTTGGAGGACAACGGAGATGAGATGATAATAATGGCGGAATTAACAATGAAACAAGAGGAAGAGAAAATGCGAGATATTGTAGGACATTTATAGTCCACCCACATGCTGAGATGAAATGAACGAGGGTGAGAAGTTAGTGTTTTCAAGAGTATCCACTGATATGATCGTTACTTCCAAAGGTTTATTGCACGTGTCATTCCTGGAGATGCGGGATTTCCTACCCCGCTGAAGTATGAAATCCGTCGTAAACATACATGTCAAAAATTTTCCCTGCAAGAATCTCCCTCAACGGGCACCGTCTCAACCAGATATAAGCTTTAAGCTCCCGACCGGTCACCCGATATGTGTGGTAGTGTGCGTATATGTAGTGCGTGTAAGTGCAAATACAAGAGTGTGTTCGTGTGTATAAGGTGAGAGGAAGTGTCAGAAACGAAGGAGGGAATGGCCCGTATGTTATGGTACTACTCCCTCATTGACCTGATTCTGACCAGAGAAAAAAGATCGGTCAATGTGCGCGGTCGCAAGAATTGTTCTCTTTCCGCGTCTGAGTTTAGCGTATGCACTAGCTAAAACTGCCATCATCGAAACTTCCAACGGCGGCAGGATTTTCAACATTAACTAGATAGCTAGGTCGAATTCAGTCGCTGTCTGGAGGAGAACTCTAGCGGTCGTCTGCTCTGATCGGTAATTTTCCGTGGTTTATCCGATCGACACCAGGCACATACCGAATCAGTATCCTAACAAACGGGACACAATTTTGATTGCGCGTGATTTTCTCTTCCCCTTCCTTGTCCTATCGCCACCTTTTACATAGACACACTTACACTTACATGCACTATACTACCACACATATTCGGGAGACCAGTCAGGAGCTCAGAACTAGTTCTGAGTCGATGCCACGATGATGGGGATACCTGGTTGAGGTAAACCCCTTTAGCGGACGAGATGTGGCGCCGGATCTCACCATCCACGGTGGAACGATCACCCCCCCCTCCCGAGTAAAAGCATACACTACACATACGGGACAACCTACCGTAGCCGTTATCGCGCTCGCAATCACTAATCAATGAATCAAAACCAAAGCTGCAGCGGCAACGGTCGTTGGTAGTGAATGGCTGCAGCCGCAGAGATGAAAAGCTGTCAGGCTGACCGCTTGGCTGCGGGGCGCCGGCGACCCGTGGAAGGCGGGAGTGGCGGCGGCGACGCGCCGGGGTGCGTGGCGCGGAGGGCGGGGGCGGGCGTCGCGGCGCCGCGAGAGGCCTCTGGAAAGTGGGTCGCGCCTTTGCGACTCCTCCCCTCCCTCATCCCCACACTCCCCCTTCCCCTCCTCCTCCTCCTCCGGCGAGGAGACTCTGTGGGAAGGTGCGTCCGCAAAGCTGAATTACGCCTTCGAAAAAAAACCCAGCGTTTTCATTCAAGAACCCGGGAAAATAATTATATAGCAATCCTTATCAGATCCGCGCGCGCGGCCGCGCCGGCGACTTCAACTCGCGACGCGCCGCGCGGTGGCTCTCGGTTGCGTCAACGCGCGCAGGGAAGTAATAGAAAGCGCATAAATTTCAAAAGAGCGACGAGACGAGGGAACGCCCGTGGAAAAAAAAACGGCATCCCACCCCGCGCACCGTAAGAATTGCTAACAAAACTGACGACCTCCTCCCGCCCCCGCCCAGAGACACGCGTCGGACGAGGCGAGGCCACCCACCCACGCACGCGCGCCGACTGTCACGGGCGAGCGCGGGGGAGGGGGGAGACAATGTATCGCGTGCGTTATGCGCTCTCGTGTGGAGTTGTTGTTTCTGCGGCGTTCACTTGCACAAATCCATCTGTCTGCCCAGGGTGACACGATTCTTAAAAGTTGGCGGATTACCTCACTGCGCAGACGCGTGTGACCGCCCCCAGCCGGCGCTGAAGCCAGCGCTCTAGTCACTCCTACCGCTGCCTACCTGTTAGCGTGTCACCTTCCGGTCGATATTTTCTGCCGTTACCAGAACATTTAACAGCATCACATCTATTACTTCATCATCATTAACAAATCGCTGAAATAATTATTATAACAATAATCATATTAAGAAATAAAAATAACTAATAATAATAATCATAATAATAATTAATCCGTCCCCGTGGAGCAGACGGCTACGTCAGCTCTTGTCTGCACCGAGGAGGCTGCAGGTTCGAGTTCTACGTAGGCATGGTCGTATTTGTAAATGTTTGTTCATCACTCGTAATCATCCTAATAATAATAATAATAATAATAATAATAATAATAATAATAATAATAATAATAATAATAATGCTTTATTGGAAACGGCCCATATTTTACGCGAAGTATAGTAGAGGCACCGATAATCCCTAGATTTGGTCCTGAGGAAGCTGGTTGCAACTGGGAGTAAACTTATCAATAAACAACCGACTAATAACATCCTTAGGCGTGGATTAGAGCATAAAAATAGTAATTATGTCACAATGAGTAAACGTATCGAGAGTTACGTTCTTGTTTTCAAAGGATATCGAGTTCGGATTGCACCTGATAGGTGTAGACGCGTATATGTATTATAGAGTCACAGTACCTGTTTCTAGAACAGAAGATATTAAATCAAATCTCTCGAATCTCTTCTCTTAAATTGCAACGTTTCAGAGGATGATAAATTATACATTATCTAGTCAATTCTCTGTTCACACCTCTCTTAGCCAAAATATGATACTACTAAAAATAATAATTATTAATTATTGATAATGATTCCAGAAATATAAAGTGCAGATAGGTGTATGCGCATGTAAGTGTTATGGGTTCACAGCATCTGTTTCAAGAATGGAAGACATTAAAACTAACTAAATCTCTTCTCTTCAGTCGCAACAGCTCAGAGGCTTATAAATGATGCGTTATCTTTTCAGTTTTCTGTTCGTTAAAAAAAAAACTTTCTGTCACCCAAAATTTCTAATACTTTATGTAATTTTAATTTTATTTTCCCTCCTGTCCCAATCTTCATAATCCTGGTCTGTTGAATCTTTCTCTTTCAAAATGGACTCTCAATTTCTCTCAACCAGCTACGAGGTCTTGCTACCCACAAGATATCACTCTAAAAATATTTTTGGAATTCTATTTTCTTTCATTCTTTTAGCATGTCAAAATATAATAATACTAAAAGTAATTATTATTATACATTGATAATAACATCAACCCTCTACTATTGGAATTACTTCGAGTAATTCAGAAACAATACCATCACCCCCACCCCTGCTGACACAATCACCATCACCAACACACACACACACACACACACACACCTCTAGCACGACCCCTGTCACAGCCCTCGGGCCGGTCGTGATTGCGGTGATATTTCAATTTCGCTGTTGCAGAAGGATGACTACAATGGGCATTACTTAGCGGCGGGCGGCGGCTATTTATCAGAGCGACCGGACACCTTTATTTTCGCGCGGAACGAGACCGGCACTCCGTAGGAAATTGCGCAGCGCGCTTTTTTTTGTCTTGTTTGAACGCAGCCTCCCGGCAGCGAGTGCTGCGCTATTTCCCACGGCTGGAAATGAGTTACCGGGCTATGCCAGCGACGACAAGGGCTTCGCGGCATCTCAAGAAATGAAAGCTTCTCATTCTGACGTTTCTTCTTGTTGATATTGCGGTAAGAAACTACTACAATGGTGGACTCTGCTTGAAAATGCGCGAGCACAAAGGGTCGTTAGAAAAGTCAACAGGTTTTTTTATCAATCGGTTTTATGGTCTTCGTATTTAAATACGATTCGGTTTCTCTCATCACATTGTTTATCACTTTTCACTTACGACAGTTTCTTTTCTAATTTTTCGATCCGAGATTTCTTGCATATTTAAAAATTCCAACTTCTGTACTGTGCGCAGTAAACAGTCAATATTCGTTATTCCCCTTGGAAAAAATATAATAAAATATCTAATTGTATAAAGCAGTAAATTTTCTACTGTATGTATTTAAGTATATTTTCCTTTCGTTGATATATATATATATATATATATATATATATATATATATATATATATATATATGTATGTGAAAAGGGGAAGCGATTTAAGTTTGTGTACTTCATGGAAGGAAGAATAAGTAACACAAAAAATCTTAACTAAAACTTAATGAATGAATAGGACTTAGGAATGTGGTAAATAATTATTAGCCTCATTATTGTAGTTTTGAGATACACTGCGTTTGTATGTGGCTGATATATGTAAATTACTGGGTACCTAAGAATATTAACAAGGCGTTATCCTGTTATCGGAGGAGAAAGTGGAAATCTTGAATACTGAATGGGAATAGAGTAACTCAGGAAGCGTCGTAGTATGATCAACTGAAAATACTTTAGACAATGGATCAGAATAATTTCTCACTAATATATTCAATTATGAGTTGATTTTCGAACGTATGCAAAGTTAATTTAATCATCCTACTCATCTTTTCTGAAAGCCTTGTTGCATTAATTTTCTCAAAGAAAGTGTGTATGCAGTTGTTATAAAGAGTGTCATGAACTTGATAAAATGATCAAGGGGACTTACTAAACATACTAGAACTGGAATCCCTGTATATGGGGAACATTATTCGACGTCGTTATGCATGGATCATATATTTCGCCATGCTCTAGGAGTGAAGTTGTATCTCGGGTAAACCTGGTAATAGGCGAGCGTAGGCGCGTCTCCTGCACACCACACGGCATTTTTATTTTAAAAGTTCTTATGTACACATTGTGAAATAAATATGACCGATATTTTACGATGAGGAGAGACAGCCTTGTCTATAAATTATAGATGGAGAAGAACTCAAATAAAATATGAAAGTAAAAGATACTTCAAAACATCTAGTGCAAAAATAGTAAGGTAAGAATATATTAGGTATATGTTATTTATCAATACTCAATTACATATATATATATATATATATATATATATATATATATATATATATATATATTAGTAACACATTGTTCCTTCAAAACAGGCTCTCTCTGCTGAATTCTCGTGAAGACTATTTATGCTCATAAATATAGAAATGTATAATTAATTAGTATTATTATTCTATCAATAGCCATAAAATAAACTTAAAATGTAAATGAAATCTGCATATTTTATTAATTTTATCAAACGCATGACTATAAATTTCATTCTTTTATGACATATTTCTGTTTTTATATTGACACAACGACCAGTTTGATGGCCTAATTAGAGAAACTGCTAATTAGCTGAATTTATGCATTTCCGCAGCGCGTTTCTCTAATTCCATTCGTTCACTTAACCTACAGATCCATTCAGAGCTTTGGGAGAACGGAAGTCGTAAATAATTCGAAATGATCTTCATAATTCACTGCACCGTTGTGCTTCCCACCAACTCAGCGGGATCCGGTGTCGCCATGGGCCGCGCCCAAGCTCCTGACACAACCACTGCGCCAGTGACAGTAACAGTGGCATTAGTGGTGGCGGCCATTACGTCAATGCCAGAGAGCGACTGGCGAGATCTCTGTCGCATACCCTATGAGTGATGCTGGTTGCAAACCCACGAAATAAATCGGACAAATAATGATGATGATAATAATAATAATAATAATAATAGTAATAATAATAATAAACTATTATTATAAGATTTATTTCCTTACATTAACTATTTTCCAGAAGCAGGTACATCAGGTACAATGCAATATTCTTGTAATATAAAATGATATACAGATACAGATAAAATACTCGAACAGTACACGTACACACTCGCAATAACACAGTCACAGTAAAGAAATATTAAAATAGATATAGTTCTCTATTAACAAATTTAATTTTTACATTTAAATAATAGTGACGGGAGCTGTATTGAACAATATTGGAGTCGGTTGATAATGAGAAGTACATTGTAACACTCCTGATTCATCAAGTTTCAATATCGTTGTTTGATTTATAACGATATTGAAAGTATCCATATCTAACGAATCATAACTTTTTCGATACCAAATACCTCATTGTACCATATTCCTTGGTACGGCTGATAGCGCGGGCAAGTAGGGGCGGAAATGACGAGGTCGCTCGGTGCGCGGGAGTACCGATGGCATCCTGCCCGGTGTCCTTAGCTCAGCGGGACCTCACAGCAGTCGAGAATGTAGGCTTCCGCGGCCGGAGTCAGTATTTACTAGGCTGTCCGGGTGACGCCGCGTCCATGGTGAAGGTTCCGACGTTTCGGTCGCCATTCTGCGACCTTCCGCATTACGCCCTGAGGAAGGTAGCATGGCGACCGAAGAATGGCGACCGAAACGTCGACCGATGAAATAGTTACATCTAATTCAGAAAATGAAGAAATTACAAAATATTTAATCCCTTGTAGAATATTCTATTACATTTAATTTCATAAAGAATTGTATTTTTATTCTTCAACAGATTAATAACCTATTAAACGTACTACTGTTAATAGATCCAATATTCTATTGCTTTTACGAGATACAGTCCGTAATTACAGTCCCATCTCGTGAAACAGTACCTAAGCTACTCTTAACAAAAAACTGTTGCTCGTCTTGAGAAATTGTGTTCTTTCTTATGTTCTTGAGAAATTGTGTTCTTCCCAATGCATTTTCTACGTTAGTAGTTGTTAGATCAAAGAACAGATTTTGGTCGTCGAAAAAGCAAACGATTTATTTTGAGATTGATAGGGATACAGTCTATAATGATGATTAAAAATCAGCATCCAAGCCACTAAAGAGGGAAAGAATTAAAGGGCCAATTTATTTCATTTATCCCATAACATCAGCGCAACGTCGTCGTAGTTAAACCTCCCTGAGAGCAGTGCAGCTTTTGCGTGTTAATGGAAAAGTAATCTTATTTTTCCATTTCAACATCTCCGCGCATTACGCCCTGAGGAAGGTCGCAGAATGGCGACCGAAACGTCAGCACCTTCGCCATGGACGCGGCGTCACCCGGACAGCCTAGTAAATACTCACAACAGCCTCCTACACACGCTGTCTCCGCTGGCACCACGCCTTGTTGCTGCCTCCGCCGCCCAGACCTCTATCATCCTTCGCGGTGCGCTTTCGGCTCGGCCGGTAGACATGCACGACAAGGACCGGTGGCAAACCTGGACGCCATAAACGAGCGCGCTTGTTTGTACGACAGATGTAGTAATAATGTAGTGCTTGGCAACGTACGAATTCTGAGACGGCTTTGCTGAATGTTGGATACATGCTTTAGTACCAGGCGCATTTAGAGCTGGTTGCATTGGCTGACTTCTTTGTATGGTCGATAAAGTTAATATACTACTATTATTTTTTAACTTATCATGATAACCACACAATGATCGGAGAGATATGAGATTTTTCGTGAAATTCATGTAGTCATTTTTTTTCTCTTTAAACCTTAATATTTAAATTAAGCAAAAATAATAGAGGAATTACGTCCAGGAATTTAATCATATATTTTTAAATAATAATTACAGATTCAAAGAAAGATACTTGTTGATTAGAAAATAATCAAAACTAACTTGATAAATTGACCTTAAAACCATCAGAAACTCGTTGACTAATAGAACAATAAAATGTATTTGTTTAAGTTATTTTATACAAGATTCAGGTATCTCCAGATATTATATTCGAGATTTTATTATTACTTTATTACCGAAGAACTGTTTTTTCCCTCCGATAAGCGATTGTAGAAACTGTGACGTGTTTATCGATTACGTTTGCTCAGAATCAGGACACGAAAAAATGCATAGCGACGTCAACAAACCACCAGACACTCATTTCACAAACCGGCGAGACGCCAGGAAGGAGAATTCCTTGGCACAGAAAATTGTTCGTCCGGAGACAGATTCTATAAACCGGCAAATCGGTTTGCCACGGCGTCGACCGTATCACCCGAGTATCTATATGGGACACATGTCGTTGACTCGTAGCACCCGTCTAGCCTTGAGCATAAATTGCTTGCAGCCTTTGTTATGGTTACCGGGACCCAATGGCGCATGCAGTCGTGATGAATTGTGTACATTTTCCGGTAAAGAAAAAAAAACTTTATGTGCATTGTTATCAGACGTGAAACAGAACTTGTTCATATTATACGCTCGTTTCTGTTAAAACCAACGACTTTGCATTAACAAATTGTATGAATGATATTGCATTATCTTGTAATTGCTTAAAAAAGAACATTTTTAACGCTGTGAGGTTTTATAAATGATTTTATATGAAAAATGAGATAAACAACATTATTTAACTCCGCTGTTGTAATCACACCTAACATGCGAATATCACATTATAAAATGACAAAATGTTTACTTCACAAAAGAAATAATTTTGTTAAAACAAAAATATATACTAATCGTAATAGCTTAAGTTACGAAGAAATTGTTACTCTTCAGAAATCCTCTTTTTATTAACTTGCTTTAATATGCCAGATTTGGCAATATAATTTATTGTTAAAAGTATGTCAATAAATGTCATTGAAGGTCTACAATTAGCTCTATTCTTTATTACAATCTAAAAAGGGAGCAGAATGGAGGGGGGGTCACAAAACGTATTTTTATAACTTATGGCGCACCGTTTCTGAGTTGTACTCAACGCCAGTTGCAGCGTAACGTCTGCTACGAATCGTATGGCCTCCTCTTGATTTCTCCTTAATGTAGTACTCAAAATTCGTTTTAAACCTGTTTTTGTACGAAATTTAAATCTGTTTGACACATCTCTGCAGTTAATTCTCTATTTATCAGTAGCACATTTATGTCTTTCGTGTTTATGAGGTGTTAGATATAATATACAACCTTCGTGTTTCCTTAGTGTTTTTGTATGTAGTGAAGAAGGGAGAGGAAAAGCGTAATTTTGGGGATTACATAAAACAGAGCAGATTAAATATTTAATATATTTACATACAATGCCATGCGATTTACAAATTTCATGTTTTCAGCCCATTTCTGGTACTTTGATCGGGGACGATTGTGGTTGAGAGTATTTCTAAGAAGGGTACATGACACGTAAAAACTATATTCTCAGTGTTGAAGAACTGAAGCGGGAAACATGACAATTTATACGATCACTGAACTCGGGTCTTCTTCACTCCTTAATTTCACGTGTTTAAAAATAATTGAAGCCACACGGAGGCCCGTGAGTCACTGCGCCGCTGCTCTGAATTGTCACGAAGCACGTGTAAGCGCTGCGAGCCATCACGCTCCCGGGGCCCCGCCCAGAGGGAAGGGGGGGGGGCAAATTGAAAAAGCAAATTGCCCGCGCGGGGGACGCGTGATCCGTGGGCGGCGGCGGCGGCGGCGAAGCGCGACCGTCACGGCGTGCGCAAGTGTATCACCGTGGCCGCGCCGACGAAAAAAAACAGCATTCCCATTAGCTTGCAACACAATTAAAAGCGGCGGCCGAGCAGGGGTTCGAGCAGAGGGCGCTTGCAGCAAGCGCTGGCGGCGCTCTTGGTTCCGCTGCGTTGCCGCCAGGGGTTGGGCAACGCCCCCCTGCGACTGCTCACGGTTGCTCAGGGTGAGACGGGTGGTCTTTCGCGAATATGGAGAGTGAATGTGGAAAATGGTATACGCAACTAGTTCGCGGTGGTTCGTCATCGGATGACGAAAGTCCGCTCTTGTAGCTTGTGGAAAAATGGTTTACGCGTTCAATTTTCTCATCAGATGCCCCAAAGTCAGCCTTTTTAGCTTCTAAAAAATGGTTTAGGTGTCGAAGTTCCTCATCTGATGCCTGAAATTCTAACCTTTCAGTTTCTAGAAAATGGTTTAGGTGTCGAAGTTTCTTATCTGATGCCTGAAATTCTGTCCTTTCAGTTTCTAGAAAAATGATTTAGGTGTCGAAGTTCCTCATCTGATGCCTGAAATTCTGGCCTTTCAGTTTCTAGAAAATGGTGTAGGTGTCGAAATTTCTTATCTGATGCCTGAAATTCTGTCCTTTTTGTTTCTAGAAAATGGTTTAGGTGTCGAAGTTTCTCATCTGATGCCTGAAATTCTATTCTTTCTGTTTCTAGAAAATATTTTACGCGTCCAAGTTTCACATACGATTTCCGATAGCCTGCCCTTTCAGTTGTGCGACCATCTATCCGCCCGTACCTTCTTTCGTTATCCTTACGTCTGTCTGTCAGTCAGTCTATACATGCGTCTCGCAAATCCTCCACCTCATAATTTTACAGTCCACTTTCGTGTGATTGTCCATTCACTCGTTTCCAAATCTGCCGATCTGTCATTTAGTCCATCCGTTCAATTTCCTCTGCCAGTTCAATTCCGATTCATTTTCCTTTTTCCCCTCATCTGTTCGTCCGTACAATAGCCAGTTTGTTCACACATCATGAGTGTATTTGAACATTTGGAAAACTGTATAAATGTATTTTCGCTCGTTGACCGTATATGTACCTGTCGTTCGCATCTCTCTTTCATCCTCGACAGGACATTTGTCCCGCTCGCTATGGTTGCAAATTCGTACATGGCCACAGCAGCTTCTTTGAGCGCGGCGACGTGCGCACTTTCTGGAGGTCGCAGGATTGATTGATTACTACTGATTCTAGAAACGTCAACTGCTAAGATCATTAATCCCGAAAGTGTAGTGATTTTTTTGCTCGGGAGGTGACAGTGATCTTTCCTCGTCGGGTACCGAGATCCGGCGCCGACCTACTGTCGGTTAGCGAGATTTTCCTCAACCAGGTAGCTCCCACCAGTGAAACACATCCCCAGCTGGGAGAAGCTCTAAGCTCCCGATCGGTCTCCCGACATGTGTTAGAGTACAGTTCATGTGTGTGCGTAAGGGGTGATGGGACATATTGTAACTGTGTGTGTAAGGGTTGGGAAGGAAATGTCGTGCCCATTTGTTAAATTGGCTCGTTTGTCAGAGTACTGCTCCAGCATTTGCATGGTGTTGATCGAAGAAACCACGGAAAATACCGATCAGCTCAGCCGGCCGCTAGAATTCTCCTCCAGACAGCGACAGAACTCGTCCCGGCTATCTGGCTAGTGTCGAAAATCCCGCCATCATCGAACCCCAGAATCGTCCAGTCTGATGCACTGCAGTGACATTAGTTGAGCCCTGAGCCACCTCTCCCGGTGGAGGTCGCACGGAAGGCGTTGCGGGGGGTGGCGGGGCGCAGATGAAAGCGGGGGCCTTGGAGCAGCCGCTGCCGCGTTTCTCTTACGCATGCCTCCTTGGACAGTGAGTTAATGAGCGCGCAATCGAAGGCGCCATCGCACAGCCACAAACGGATGAAGTAATGGGTGAGCGCCGGCTACAGTGAAGTAATTTAGTTTTTTGCCCAGTCTCAGGTTACAAGTAAGCGAAGGCAGTGAGATGGGCTGTAAGGAGATTATTTATAGATTACGGTGATATATTTCAATGCCAAATGGAATCAGGAGAAATGTTGAGGTGAGACGTTCTCATATATACAAAGGTTTTCTTAACCCTTTGGACGGCATTAAAGGTTGTTTCTCATTGTGTTTAAATTGGAATTTGATTCTAAGTGACAGGAATAGAATGTCTACTATATGTTCGTGGCAGAATTACTAATCTGGTAATTAAGAAAGTAGCGGGGTAGGAGAGTAACGGAGACTGGAGCCAAGTCTTCATGCTTTTTTCCACTCATTCGAAGACATTTTTATGAATTTTTACAACTTTTTAAGACTTCATTGACGATAACCTAACTTTAACCAAAATTTGTAATGAAACCAAAAATAAAACCATACTTTTTCTTGTCCATTTTTATGTCTGATAATAAACGATCTGCGCAAATGTGATATGTTTTGATGACCTTTCCTGTAATTTTGATCAACTTCAAAAGTAGAAGAATTTTATTTAAATTAATAATTTTAACATACCATTTTATCACCAATTAATTCATTGATTAAACCATCTCTCTTTAGTAACAATGATTTTGACAAACTTTACAGATAAGTAACACATTACAATTAACATTGTTTTTTCTCAAAAACGTGCCCCGGGTTTATTTACATTTTCTGAGAGCAACTATGATTAAATATGTATTTTTATTGACAAATTAAGGAAATGAATTTGCACACGATAATGTACTCATACTGGAATGCTAGACTCGGTATGACGTCACTGCTTGAAACACGTAGCCTACTCAAGAAATGTAACCTTTCTACTTCGATCCGGAAAATTAATGTTAAATGGAGCATGTCTTGCAACTGCAAGTGCGTAAACTTAACCAGTAAAAGTCATTCTGAACATTATCAACTGATTCTACGCTGCATGAAATAACTTCAAATAAGAACAATAAATGCATACTTCATTGCACATCATTTGCTGAGAGGTAATGTGACATTTTAGTGCAACCGTTACTTCTCTCAAATATACATAAAGTAATTAACATATTTTTGAAAAGAAAAGTCATTGATTAATCCGAAAATAAAATTACACATTTTCATATAGTTTCTACAAAATTCTCATTTTTTGTGACTTTAATCAACGTATATTTCATAATATCGCAAAAATGTTACACCATTCATTTTAAATAAAAATAATTCTCTTGTTGCTGTATATATTCTATGGATAATTCAAAAGATCCATTACGTTATCTTTTGAAAACTACCAATTAATAAGGAATATTATATATTGAATTATGGGAGAGTTGGTATTATGCGCCTTAAGCAGTATTCTTCAAAAGGAGACCATTTTGTACCTTCTATTACATTTATCACTTCTCAAGACTACTTTAGATTGTGTGCTCAAATACGAAAAATAACTCAAAATCGATGTAAAATTACATTGAGAAAATAGAGAAAGAATGTTTCACGAAAATGTCAATATGACTACTTTATTTTTTTAGAAAATGTTATATAACACTTATAACAATTAGAAAGTTTACTCCTACACCGTACCAAGTGCAAGATGCTGTTGCACATAGTTCAGAGGGTAACCACTAAATCGTATTTTAAGTTAGGATACAATTTTCAGCTTTTCAATAATAAAAACTTTCACAAAGTGTTTTCAATAGTGTCTAAAAAACTTAAAATCGTTTTATTATAGAAAATTTTCTACGACATCAGTATAACTGTTACTTTTCATTCCAGCTGGAAATGACAATACTGGGAAGAAAAGGCTTTGAAGGTGAGCAAGTTAAATGGTCCGTTTTTGTTCTTGGAAGAGAACAGTCTTCGTCATCTCGTGAGATTTTCCTTAGAATTACGTCTTTCGCTCACGAATGAAAGTTGCTATTATTGTAGGAACGTTGACAAAAAAGCACCAGTTTTTCTTTCTGTAAGGTTACCTATTTTTTCCATTCACTGTATGACGCTTCTCCTGTCGGTGACGCCAGCCTATTATGTCACCGTTTTGAATCTTACTGTGATGTATGTCCCAGTTTTTGCTGAGGTATCCTGCGAGAGCTTCCGGGCATCTTTCTTCTGCGGAATGATTTTTGAAACTTGATCACGCTAGCGATTACGAAAGGAAAACCATATTGCTGTCTGGAAACATGTTTCACGAAATGGCTTATACTGACATTCACAATGGTACTATTCATTAAATATTAAAATATTACTTAATAATTATATGTCAAATGGTCTATATCTTTCATTTCTCCTCCAGTCAAATTGAACTTTCAATTGAAATAAAACTGCTTCCAACTGTATAATATAGATCTTGTGAATTGAAATGGAAAATGAAAATTGCTTAATAAAATAATTGTGTCCTTGATTGAAGGCTTTCTTAGATCCTAAACATTCTTGTAATATCTTATAAATTGGCATTTTCCTAAGCGTCAAGTTCTGGAAATATCCATCTAACTACTCATACAAACTTAAATCCCGACTTGACAACCTCTTCATATCTAATTTCGGAACAACCTCCATGCAAAAACATGGTCGGTTTGCTTACTCCCCATACAATTTCTTGCAACCAAATGGTGGAGTTTCCATCTCCATCAAGATATTGTCGTGTAACAGCCATAACCGACGCGTCATAATTTCTTAATTAGAGCCCGCGCGTCCCGTTCAGGACCCGCCTAATTTCTCGCTCGGCTCCCTTAACGAGATAATAATGATAACCAGTCCCTCTCGCGAGCGCGTCGCGGATAGACGCGCGCCCGTCGAGACGTCAACCGCAATTTCGCCAGCTGCCGCGGGAGGCGCTAGAGTCGCGGCGCGCGTGCGCACGCGTGACGCCCGCCGGCGCCGCGCATCAGTCACCGCTCGCTAGCGCGAGAGGCGGCCGCGGACGGGAGCCCCCGGGCGCCACGAGAAAGCCACGGAACTGCGAGCTAAAGAATCGTGTTGCAAAACATTTGAATCGCTTGGTGCAGAAACCCTTTAGGTGAATTTTTTTTACAGATTTTGAGAATTGTTGTTCACTAGAAAACGAAAAAAATTTGTAGTATGAAACGTAAAAATATGTACGTAAATATGTAAAGAAAACAGTAAGAATAAGCAATAAGTACGTAAAAATCGGATACAATATGTAATATTAAAACACACTATTCATAAAACACATTTTCATAATACGGAATTACATTCATACAAATTTTCCTAAATACATTTGCGGCGGCGATGGTGTAACGGTTAACGTAACGGACTGTTAAACTCAAAACCGATACAAGCCGTGCATTTTTCAGGGCGAAAAAGTCCTTTGTACTCTTCCTTCGGAAAGGAAGTAAAGCCGGCTGTCCCATGTTTGTAGATTTAATTACATGTAAAAGATCCTCAAGCCTAAATGAAGTCTCTGAGCTAAATTCAAATCGCCTGTTTCATAGCCCAAGAAATACTTTCTTTTTCCGCTAGTCGGTAGAAAGTAGTGTAGCGAAATTTGAGTGGTCAGACAGAAGAGCGGGATTGATGGTCCGAGTCTCGCCACGTAAAATAAGGCATGAATTCAATTCAATCCAACACATTTAAAAAAATACATAATACAAACATGTGCACTGACATGTCACACCTAATGCACTGACTGAAAAAGTGAAATAAGATTGCCATATCTTATTAATCTATTAAGAAAATCTATTTAAAAAATTTAGAGAAATACTCGTAAAAATATAGATTATTGTCGACTATGTACAACATTCACACATCGTTTTAGAATACGTATTCTATAAAAATTATCCCCAAAAAATTCTGTTGAGAATTTCATCCAGATCTTAGCTAGGTTTTCCGTAACTCTGCACATATGTCTTACAAAATTAAGATCATAATTGAAGTGCGTAATATGTACTTCAATCGTACAGCCGTTTTCGCAACAAATTGCATGGGAATATTTATTATCCTTTATCAGCATGCAAAATTTCTGTTTAATAAAACGAGCAATGTGTTCAAAAAAAGAATATTGTAGCCACAACCAAAATCCTTATAAACATATTTTTGTACAAGAGAAAATGAAATACTGAATTAATAGCTGTTATCAATATTTGGTAGTGAAGCGAGAGATAAAAATGTGGTTATATAATTAAATGACACATTCAATAATCACACTTCCAATCTGTGTGGATCGAACTGATCGCCCCCAGTCGAGAAGAACGACATGATAGAAAGCGTTGCCTCCCACGCGCCTCCTCTTCGCCGAACGCGAACCACTCCGCTGCCCCCGCAGTCACTTCCACCGTCAGCGCGCGCCGCCGCGCTCATCTGTCTCGGTGACGTCACGCGCGTCAGCGCCCGCCGCCACCGCCGCCACCGAATTACGCTCTGGCTCACGCGCTTCGGCGGCCGGTTTCGGATTGCGACGTCAGCGCCGCCCCGCGCGTGCCCCGCCCTCCGCTCGGGTGTCCTCGTCTCTCCTTCTCACCCCCTCCCCGCACTCCTCCCCTGCACGCAACGCTTCGCGCCTCTCTGACTCCACCGCGTCTTGCGATGTCACGTGACCTTTCGCCCAGCTTTTCCCCCCCTTGGCTTATCTGTCAGCTTCTCTGAGCACACTACGACCCACCCACGAACTTGCAAGATATGTAGGATGGTTCACATTCTTCTACAGTTTGCTCGTTTTACGTAGTTGTGTAGTGAAGTGAACTGGAACATAGAATAGCAGTTGTCTGATGGTAGTTCGTAAATCGTACCTCGAAAATCTCACTGATACTGTTTAGATTGATCTAACCAATATAATAATTGTAACGTTTTAATTTCAACACTGAGTGCAGAATAATATATTTAAAAAAACATACCATACAAGTTACGTCATTCCATACAATGAACGTTATTAAAGTACCAAGTAATACATTACAACTACACTAATTGTATCAATTAACACAATAAACTTTAGTGTGTAGAGATATATTTTCACTGATCTTCTTAAGCGGTCCCATCAGAAGTCTTGCACTTGCTAATATTTATTTATTGCAAACACACACGTCATTAGTCCCTCGGCTCTTATTTTTACGAATTTACTATTTTGATTTCGTGTAATCGTACTTGATTCTTGAACGTTTTTACGTTACTCTTTCTCTGAAAAGAAGTTCTCATTATTCCATTTTTTATCTTATTATATAATAGATCGTTTATATAATTACTTATGTTTGTTAGTACGATTGTTTAAACACCTATTTATTTGTAAATATCTTCGGTTGTTTCTTGGCTTGAGCCTTCTCCAATTACGTCTCTTGTTCTCCTGGGTGCATACGTCATACCATCACTTTCAAAGAGCAATATTTTCTCACACTTTGCGGTGTGCCTTTCCTTCCTGCTCTACAAGCTGTTTGTCCTTTAGCGCAGTGAAAATTTATTCCTACTAACCACGCGAGAGGTTTCAGTCTCGTAGAAGTTCCTCTGGGTTGCCGCTAGGGGCGCACGAAATGGAGACTTCAACGCAATGTAGACAGGGAACTTGCGCCATTCGTTGTTTAGAAGGCTCAGCTGTGATGTGTTGTTTCAAATGTAGAGGATTTTCGTGAAGTTGTCAAACAATGAAAGCAATTATGTGGGAAAACGATTATTTATCAAGTTCCAGTAATTTCACCTCTGAAATAGTGCATAATGACTGATACATCAGTTAAGAATTGGAGGTTTTGTACACATCTAAATTAGATTGTAAATAGCGTAGATGACATAATGACTTCTTAATTACGCACATACAATACACATTATTGGTTTACGTCAAACTTGTACGTTCACGAGCCGTAGATCTTTCCCGAACTGTGTTATTTCTCACTTAATTATTTGTGCTTGCGACTTGCAGATTTATACGTACATAAACAGTTAAGCACTTTACACTCATCGATTTTCCCACTTATTGGTCTACTTTGAATACTACGACTATGAGTAGACCTGTACGTTCCTGAAACCAAAACCACAAAACGCTCATAAATTCCCTGTCTCTTGGACAAACGGGTTCACAGGCACAGTGGGCGTGTCACGTTTGTTTCGAGAAGTGAGACAAATTGAACGGAATTTACGGCAGGCGTGGCATACGAACACACAAATCACTCGGAACACAGAAACGTTTAGTTTTGACGGTAAATTGTTGTTTTTCCTGCTCAAAACCACTTTCCTGCATTCTCCTGCTTGATGAACACGTCTACACTCAGCGTCCCTCAGACCAGCCGTTCCCTGATCTCAATACTGCGGTGCGGAGTTCCTCAGAAACCGGAGCGCAATTCCGCAAGAAAAGGAGAAATATCGCACTTCAGGTACCTCACGATTAGGAGAAGTAAAAAAAAAATTTAATGGTTGGAAAAACAAACAGAAAATGATCTGTCATTCAGAAATTATTTTTATAGGAAGGTCTAGATATAAGCTAAATAATTGTACTAATATTCATATTCACTTTTCAGAGAGGAATGAGGACATTTCGTTTCTGAAACTAATGTAGCTATAATTAATTCTAAGTCATTAAGTAATTCTAAAAGTTTATTTTTTAAAAGATTTTACAATTAATTTCAGCCATGGCGTATATCTCGGAATCAGTAAATATCCATCATATATACTTATTACGGGAGCCTGCTTTATGAAATTTTAGGCCCCCAAACGCGCCCCAAATTAATTATTAATTAATAGACATAGATATTATTTATAATATAATTTATTAAGTATAAATAATGCTTAATAACAATTGGTGACATAGGTTGCACCAGCTTTGTGAATATAATGTTGATGTTAGTAATAATAATAATAATAATAATAATAATAATACTAGTAATAAATAAATAGCGTTTATAATGATATTTTATCAATTTTAGAAATAATTTTATTACATTCGTAGAAATGAAACAGTTACGTTGGAAACTATTGTTCTTCCTAATTCGTAATGCATTCATATACGATTAGAACCAAAATAGGTTCGCAGAGAAGGCTATAACTATGCATATTTTTTTTCTGCAATGCATAACTTACTAGTCTACATCATGTGTACTAGAATCGGTATACTCTGGTTACTCGTCATGCATCGGTTGTGTAAAAAAAAAACTCATTTGAGAAAGCACCATCTGGAAATCATCTCAAAGAAACCGCATAAAAACAACACGAGCGATGAGTTTTCCGCATTCCGATAGAGTGTTTCACGACCACGGCATTGGCGACTCCTTCCACCGCTTCCACAGCTCCCGCCGCTTTCGTATCCCGATGCGTGCGGCCGCGCATTAAAATTCCTTCCCTTTCTTGCGCGCGGGGTCCAATCCGGTCAATACATCATGGCGATCTGTTTCACCATCTTCGGGTTCCTCGCGCTGCGGTGGCCGTACATTATAGCTCGCCGAACGCCTCGTTACCGCCGCTTACCTTCCCGCAGACTGTCGCCCACACCGCAGGCAACAGGCAAACGAACCCGCAGATGGCCCTCTAAAAACAGCGTTAAAACCAGGAGGCATTCTTTACGATAAGTTCGCATTGGAAACTTCGTGAATTGGCGTTCATTCAGTTCTAGAGCTGAGAAAGAATTATGTGTTGTTTGCATTCTGATACGATGAGAAAGTAATCTAAACACAATAAAGCGAATATTTTTAGAGGTACGTTTGTTGTGCACATGCCCCGCAGTAAAGAGAAAGCGTTCATTCCCTTGAAGTCTGGGAAAGATGTCACATAGAGAGATGTTGTTAGCATTTAAACTTGCTTAAGAGAATCTCTGTTATGCCACAGTATGCAGAATTGGCAAAGAAGTTGTTGGAGATGCTATCATATAAAATTAATATTAATTACTTGGACAAATACCAAAAGGAAAGGAAAGTACGAATTAGTTTCAGATGTAACGGAAATAAATAAATGTTAAGATTTTAGTGACCAGAAAAGAGCTAAAGATGAAAATAAATCTCAATAGAATAATAGAAACATGCAGAGTAGAAACATGCCAAAGAAAGGAAAAGATGGAGAGAGAGCAAGGGAAAACGTTTTGCCTATTCCTGACTCATGGGCAATAATAATATTCCCATGAATCAAGAGCTCTGTGTTTTGAGAGCGTATGAGAATAAGAAACACTAATTTCGACTTGAGAAGGCCGAAAGAAACAGCGATGGGACGTGCCAAGCTCAAGTGGGGCCGTCAATCTAAGCCCTACTCTTGACGTCATCACTCATACTCTTTCCTTGCCCTAACCTTTGCACTCTCCGCCTCCTCCTTCTCCCCTCCTCCTCCTCCTCCTTCCATCATCCCCCACCTCCGCCTCCGCCTCCTCCGCCTTTGACTCTGCCTCCACCTTCCCCTCTGCCTCCACCTCCATCTCCGCCTCCGGTTCCTCCTCCTCCTCCCCTCCTCCACATCCACCTTCGCCTCCACGTTCGCCTCAGCCTTCACCTCCGCCTCTGCTTCCTCGTCATTCTCCTCCTTCTCTGCCTCCGCCGCTGCGTCCTTCACTCTTCCGCCTCCACCTTCGCCTCCGCTTCCTTTTCCTCTGCCTCCTCCTCCACCACCTGCGCCTCCACTTGCCCCTAATCCTCCTGCGCCCTCTCCTCCTCCTCCACCAACTGCTCTTGAGCTGACAGACGCGGCCGCATGCTTCTACGGCCACCGCCCACGAGTCTCTCGCCGCAGGAGAGCGCGGCTGCGGCCCTCGGCTTCTCTTTTCTCGAAACTGCGCCGATGACTCTCCTAAGTTCCGCTTTCACTCGTTTCTCCTCTTTCTCTCTTTCCTTCACTACATCGATCTACATTTTTCAGAATAGACGTTTTCAGTTCAGTTTTCCCCAATTTTATTTCTGGGTACTGTTTTTACATTAT
Source organism: Gryllus bimaculatus (assembly GCA_017312745.1). Classification (NCBI taxonomy): domain Eukaryota; kingdom Metazoa; phylum Arthropoda; class Insecta; order Orthoptera; family Gryllidae; genus Gryllus; species Gryllus bimaculatus. The sequence continues at coordinate 10,172,313 of BOPP01000031.1, forward strand.
ATTAATATTTATATTTCTGTATATTTTTTTTAACCTGTCCTGTCAATACATTACTATATTTAAATGCATTGATAGAATGTTTTTTCTCTTCTTCTAAAGATTTCACATGCCTGCAGTGTATTATTTTTATGTAAAACGCGATTAAGTATTTTCATTCGAACATCTAATTTCATACCTCGTAAAATATAAATATCGAAATGTAAGACGGCAAAATCTCAGCTGACCACTGCGAAAGGATATGTTACAAAATCTTGTTGTCAGCGTATTGGAAGTAAGTTACTTAATGTTGTGACGTAATGATGGTGGAAGATCGAGCTGAAGCTTGAATTGCTTCAGCAGGTAATTTCAACGAGCTGCAATAAAGTTCATCGTAGATTTATCTGTAATTATAGTTTCCTGTTGATATGCACTACTTGTTCTAAGGAATCCTCAAATTACTTAAAATGTAAAGAAATATAGACACGTATCTCATCTGCTCCTTTTTTCTGTATGGTCTTGAATGTATATGCACTTTGTAAGTGTAGTCATGAAAAATCAATATGAGATCACCATTTCTTATTACTTCCTACTTATTACGTTCTCAACGGTATGAAGTAATTCGTTATCTCTGATAGAAAACTTTATTGGAAGCCATTTGTTTGTGAGAATTACATTTCATTTTTAAAAATATATGTTATTGTTATTTTTTAATGTGCAACTGTTTCATACCTTTTACAATAATCTCGGCACACATAAACACTCGAGCTACTTGCAATCGCGGTCATGACCTCTAAAGAGACCTATCAACACATTCCTCAAGAGAAAGTGCAACATGTGCATACTGTGTCGAGACGTCCTTTTATCACTTTCACGCGAACACGCCCATCTGCAGCTTGATCCTTACTGCGATGAGTCTTACTGATTTCTTCGGCAGTTTTATTGAATTTTTTGACATTTCCATTTCACAATCTTTTTTCATAGCTTTCCTCCTTTACATCGATGTTTATCGTTGGATTTTTATTGGTACTACATACATTTCAGGTGGAATCCTTTACACATACTCTAGGGTTTTTCATATGTACCGCCATGCCGTTTCCAATAACTATTACTATAACGGATCCATTACGAGTTCTGACATATATGGAAGGTAAAATAATTAATCTAAAAATTTACTCGCCTTAGAAAAATGTTCTCAGAAGTTGTGTGACAAAAAAAACATTCACTTAATCTCGAAAGAAAACCATAATTGTGGCACACGATTGTTTGTAATAAACAATGCAGTTTCGATCATTAATATTTACTAACAATATCAAAGGAAGTACCAATAGCTTTAGTTCCTTCAAGAAGGTTATGTTTTAAATGCAATTCACTATAAGAAAAAGGTTTAGGCGTACTTCTAAAAAACGGTATACGGTTGAAACGACATACGGTAAAGAAAAATTGAAATATTAGTTAATCATTGAAAAAACTGACAATAGTAACTAGAAGAGTCTGGAGCCTGAAGCAAAGGAATGTTTGTGAAAGAGTCTCTTCCTACCCCCTGTATTGAGTACACAATTACGGGTCAACGGAAATAGAACATTTCAAAACTTCAACAAAGGTTTCATAAAGTAAACTTTGTTTCGCGATTAGCGCGCTAACTTCGTATTTGGGAATCCCGGGTTCAATCCCCATACTGGTCATTCTGACCGAACATTTCGGTTTTCGAGGTTTCTGTCGGTCATCCAGGCGAATGCTGGGATGGTACCACTGAAAGGCCACGACCGCGAAACCGGCGTCGCTAGCCGAATTCTTTAACTACATGAAGTCACTAAGGTTAAGCGAATTCGAGATATCGCGGGTTCCTGATTGGGTGACCGTCTAGGAAGCTCTGGATCTTCCCGCGCTGACGCCAATTGCCCTTTCCGGGATATTTTTTCTTCCAGGAGCATTTTCCAGTTTCAGAGAATGACAATATATTCTATCCTTGACGGATACCTACTATGATCCTCATGGGAACACATATGCTGAGCTCCTCGGTCTATGGTTAGCAGAGTTATAAGGCCTTCCGCGACAACACACACACTCACCCATGAAAGACAAGGGACAAACAACTATGCCTACAGCGGGACTCGAACACGCGGCCCTTTCGACTGAGATGCTGAATCAGCACACGCTCTATATCGCGATTTTTCCAACTCTGCTCCTGGCAGGTATCTGCTGTTGACGGTTTCATCGTATGGAGAAACTTAACATCATCATAGTGACGTTCAAACTCCCGATTGGATGAAACCGTCAACAGCTAATACCTGCAAGGGGCAGAGTTGGAAAAATCGTAGTGTAGCCCCCTCGCCCATCCAGGTCGGCTGTCCTTTACGGGGCATGTAATAGCTAATTACAAATACATTTATCTGATTAAAGACTTTAAGTAGTTGACGCGCAGAGAATTAATAAATATTCACTGTCACACATTTCCCTTCTCCGTGTCCCCTCTCCCACATCGTAGCCCACTCCAACGCCACCTTCACCTCCGCCGCCTTCTTTGCCTCACCGGCGCCGCTCTGACGCCGCAGCATCCTCCTCCCGACGCGGCGCGGCGCTATTTCGAGCGCGCGCGCGTCTATTTATACCGCGGGCCGGTTCAAGGCCGGCCGCCGGCGCCGCCGCGACCTTGGCGGGCGTTGACCCCGCCCCGCTCCGCTGGGACGCAGGCGCTCCCGGAACCGCCCCGGGCGGGAACACGCGGGACGCTGAGCCCGCCCAAGCGACCCGTTTGGGAAGGCTCTGACTCACAGGTTGCCCTGCCAGGGCAATCGTAAAGAACAGGATCAACGAGGAAAACACGAGCAACGGACGCATTCTTCTTTCACTTCGGAACCACCCCGCTACTCTCTTGTTAATTACATGACGTAGATAGCCATTGTTTTGGCTGTTTACTGCAGATGAAGACTCGGTGCCTGAGGCTCCTTGAGTTCGATGTACGAGAACGTGTCTCGCATTGCGCAATACGAAACGCAAAGAAGGTAAATTAATGGTTTCAAATAAACAGTTTTCCGGCCGAAAATGTAGGACTTGTTGCTCTAAACACAGTTAAGACACAACAATCGCAAATTTGCTTGCACTGTAGCTTTGTGGATGTTATGAATATTTTTTGGCGTTGTTTATTAAATACAAGGAATTTTGGAAGAGTGTTGTTAAATAACAGAATGTACGAAAAAATGTCAAGTTGACTTTCCTTTAGAAGTACCATGAATAAGCTTTCTCTATTCTACGAAAGCAATAACGGTTCGATTTATTTTCCATTCTAGAATAAAACTACGCAAAACATTCTAGTAGCAATTAATCACGCTTGATTGTCATTGTCAGCTATTATGAGTTCAATGATACTAATTCATTATTTCTCCAGACACGTTCCTAGAACTTCACTTTCTGCACATTACCGCTTTCTATAGCTTACCAAATGACACAGACAAAAAAATAGCAAATTGTTGTTTGTTATTTTTTAACTTAAAATTTAACATGGTTTAAAAGTGAGTCCAATCATGTAGCAAAAAATGAGTCCTAATTTGGTTTCAACAAACCATTCACCAACGGACGAATTTACCATATATTTAATTCACCGCGAAGAGAAAGTCTTTTTACGTGAATTCAGCGAGATAAATTACGTAAGAAATAGAAACAGGAACTGTTGCGTGAAAGGCATCATCGTAATTTTACTCAACTTTACTCGAATATTTTCTTAACACGAGTTACCGACGAAACAAATTGTTAGACATTTCTGCGCAAGAAAACATAATTCGAACATTTATCTCCAACAAATAGGGAATGATTTTATTCAATTTTTTCAGCCATACCAAATAAATCATGTAGTTATCTTCAGCATCATTGAATAGAAAAGAGGTAAAAGTGAAATTTAATTCTCAAGCATGATGTTATATAATTTCAAAATACAAAAGAATTTACGTGGAAAACTCACAGACATATCTTAGTGCATGTCCCATTTAACATTGTCTTACAATATCACTCGTTGAGTGAACTGAATTCAAATTAACCATGCTTTACAAATTTGAGGATCTGCTTAACCATTCGCCGCTGTTTGGGGTCACTTATAACCCCAGACTCAGATAGTGTTAAACATGATGTTAAGTAAAACACTTTGAAAATTATTCTCAAGAAATTTCCCTTTTAGTTATGCTATTTATGTCTAGTTTTATATGCAATGTTAACTTTTCAGTTTTTTTAGTTTTCTTGGTTCTACGCAATTTTATTAGTGTAAAACGTGTCACTTTCAAACTTTGTAATATTATGTTGAGATTTCTGTATCATAATTTGACATGCTGATCCATAACGAGTTGACAGCCTCTTTGAAACATTCTCATACTGGTGATTGGCATCCAGTGTGTACTATGAGAATGTGATAGAAGTTTCTCTGGAAATAATCTTTGTTATTTACTATGGTATAGTAAATAAGGTAATATACAGCATTATTTTATCAAAGAATGTTTCCAAATAACATCCATGTACGTAAAATATTGTGTAAAACGTGTGGAGTCACAAAATAACTGCAAAAGAATCCATAAGTAAAGTGAGAAACAGAGTCGAAAGTCAATTGATACTGTAAAACTCTATCTTGTCCATTTATGGCGAGAGAAGAGCACAACCACCGTCACTTCGGAATATGTTATCAATGGGGGCGTATTTTAATGAAATGTAATTTTTTCTATTGACTTTTGAACAATGCCTTTTAAATATCCAATAATTGTATGTTATGGCAAAAGTAAATGACCCATTTAAGTCTTTTTTTTGCATTTTTCGTAATAAGTAATTTTTAAAGCATTTTTTGCTGATTTCATCGATTTTAATATCATTTTTAATACGTAATAGTACTTATTTCAAATAATATTTACAAGTTGCAACAAATGTCGAGAGAATTCCTGAGTAGCGAATTCGATTGCTTCGCTCAGTAATTGTAATGTCATCCTTTGTGAGTGTGTAATCTGAGGTTCCTCCTGACGCTTATCAGCACTATTATCGGTTCGGCCGATTTCGGGATAAACAAACAGAGAATTCCTGGTAAAGAACAATGCGAACCAAAAGTTTGCAAGCTGAGTTCACTAGAACGAAAGGAAGAAGCTTCGATTGTATCAGTAACTTACCCAACAGCAAGAGTGGTTCGTCTGAACTGAACAGATTTTTATGTCACTTTTTTTCCGCTTTTAAAGCATTTTAAGAACATATCAAAATAATTTTCTTGCTAATATTTGGCAAAGTTTTAGGTCATCAAAATCCGCCCCTTAGTCGTCAACGAACCGACCTACCTCACTATTCCACTGTAGTAGCGTCCGGGCACTAAAACTCTCAGCAGGTGCTAATTTTTGCTTTCGAATCGGGGCGCCTTGAGGAGGCGTATGCGGAAGCCGCCAAATAGACGCCTTCCTACGACGTGAAACGACTGCAGCTCCCTCCGGTCTTGGGAACACTCCGAGGCGGCCGAGTCGTTTGAATCATTATCGTCGCCGGGCAAGGATGCCCCTCGGCGAAGTGGGAAGCCCTCATCTCATAAACTGACTCGCTAAGTGCTCCCTGCCGGCTTCCCATAATATATCTTCCGAAATATGTTCATTTATCGCGGCAGGTTAATGAGGCAAACGGTAACACGGAGAGGGGAGATGATAACAGTCATAAATTAGAGGAGTTGCTAATAAGAGCGTATTTAGTTCGAAGTGGAAGAGCGAAATATAGAGCGAAATTAAGTTTGAAGTGGAATAAATGTGTGTTGTACTTTACGATCTTGAGTGTATATAATATTTCAAATCACCTACAAAACGTATCATGAGAACGCTGCACGTATCATTTTACGCTGCACGTAAAATTAATGATAGAAAAAAGTATGAGTTTGAGACTAATATAATATAATATTTCTTAATGCTATAATTGCTTACCCTCACAGCACAGGAAGAGAATCTTTCCCTTCGTAACAATTATTTATTTCAAAACTTTCATTACCACCTTATAAAATCGTGTCCTTCACAAAAGGAATAATTACAGCGCAAAATTTGGGTCAACCTATTGTAAAATCACATCTATTTATTCGTCATGAGTTAATATCTTCAATGGATTAAATTACAAGCAAGATTTTGTCAATATTTATTGCACTAAAGCTTTCAGTGGAAGAGATTATTGTGTAAAGCCAAGCTGTTTATAACTTAGTAAAATTCTTGCGCAGTATGTATTATTTCCGACAAGAAATAAGCACGACATAATAAATGGCCGTGAAATGTCACATAAAACTATTAAATGTCATATAAAGTCAAATGATCAGTAGTTTAAAAGTTTCCAAAGAAACAATGTTCATTGTGTGTGTAACAATTGTCATGGTTTATGATGACAAAAAACATAACGATCGTGATGTTTGAAGAAATAAAGGAATGTAGGTCAAACTTGAGAAACTGCGATACATAACAAAAACATGAAAGTAAACGCAATTACTGACTAACGTCAACTCAAAATATTCATGTTAAAATACACAATTCAAAATTTAATTGAAGTTCAAAAAACGATTTGGCAAGAACATCGTAGCTCATTGTAGCTGATTTGAAGATGCATTCCCATCAGACGCAGATCCATAAACCATTTCAGGGATCGTAAGATGGAGGATTTCAGTTCGGATTCTACATAAATTATTTTTAAATACTACTATTTTTAATTGATAGCTTTAATTAAAAAAACCAATTATCATCATGGGAATTATTATTTTGTATAAATTGAGCCATCATCATCATCTCACAGGCAAAATTTGCCTTGTCGCTGCCGCCATGACATTCTGTCCTCTGCTGTCCTCTTCATCTCTATATACTTTCTGAAGTGTCTCGTAGTTTCTGACGTGTACTTCGTTTTTGAAATTCTTCTAAAATGTTCGTTCTATGTCTCCCTCTTTCTCTTTTCGAACTATTTTTGCAGTTCTAAATTATACTTAAGAATTGGTTGTGTCTGAAAATGAGTCCAAAAATGTTTCCTGTTCTAAATGGTTTTTAGTTCTTCTCCTTAACTTTTTCTAAAATTACATTATTGGACTGTTCTGTCCAGGAAAACTTCAATAAATTAAGTAAAATTATAAAAAATTCTAGGTTGGGGCCAGGGTGATCATAATCTCACAATTCCCCTCTTGGACTCTCCATAGATTCCCATTTTGAGTATTGTCCATCTTTCCCTAATAACGTGGACTTTGGATTACGACACAAAACCTGGGTGGCGGTTGGGCGCTGGCATCGGCGCCTCTCTGCCAACATGGCTGCCGTCGCCGCCCGCCTTTGCCCTCGTGCTATTCGAGGAACGTACGCAGCGCGAGGTTTCGTGATCCTCTGGCATCGAAGCGTTACCTGTCTGGGGGCTGGCGGGTTATACCGCTCTTGCGCTTTCCCAAGCGACATCTGTCTTGTAGCCAGGTATGCAACTCTAACCAGATGGCACTTTAGATGCACGTTATTTCTCGATTCAGTTATCATGATCGCACTAGTGCTTTTTTTTATTATTCATTCTTATCAAGTTATAGTACCTCTTACAGTATTAGAGGAAGAAAGTAGCAAACGTTCTTTGTAACAAATGTGATAAGCTTGTTTTGGATAACCAGGGCCTTTTGATGAGCTTAAATAATTTTAAAAGGATGTCTAAAGATTTGTAGTAGAACACAATTGTAGCTTTAGATTGATATTGCTTCATTTAAAATCCAAATGAAATATTTTTAAAAGATCTACAATTTATAATTGAAAAAAAACAGGATAAATGTCTTAAGTAGTCTTTGACTTTCACATTAAAACATAGATTCTCCGCCTGCTGTATACCACAGACCGTATGTCACCGTTCATTAAAATGAAGGAATGTTAAACATATATGATTTCCGCACAGTCTCCGTACGCTTAAGTTATATTTGCGAGAAGCAATTTATTGGAAAAAGCAATGGTTTTTCGAAACAGCAGTTTGCAAGTCTACAAGATAATGAAGACGTCTCCTTTCACTGAGCATTCCAGAACCGCGCGACTCTATGCAAAGTGGTCACTACACCGTTACGACGCGGCTAGAGCCACCTGGCGCCGGGCGGCGGCGGCGGCGAGAGTGAGAGCAAGCGAGAGAGTGGGGGGGGGGACTGCGAAGCGCGGGGCGAAGAGAGACGGGGAGATAATTATCCGGCAGACGGACGCAACGCGCCGCGCGCCCGCTGCTGAAATAGGAAACGCGTCATGCAGTTTTCGCTGGCAGCTCTCCCAAACGGACGTGCAGAAACCGGGTCTCGCGCCGCGTGCGCCTGGGAGGTTGCGGCGGTGGCGCCCCGTCGCGCCTTGCCGCACCGCGCCGGGCCTGACTCGCGCCTCCCAGCGCGCTCAGATTCTGCCAAATTCAGAAAAGGCTCGCAGCCACAGCGTTCTTTAAACATAGGTTCATATGAAGTTTCGGTTTTGATGTGTAAATTTACCAAGGACTTGTGAGTTAACTGGTAACTCATAAGCGTAAGATTAAAATGAATCAAAAGTTCACATCAGTACCTGACGTAGTAATAAAAAGTTTATAATAAATATATTATCAGAGATATATTGCTTTTACATTTAGAATGAAATGTTCGATAAAGTACAAATTAATTCATTTCAATTACACTTCCTTTTCAGGAAAATTTCATGAATTTAATGGACAAATATTTCGTACTTAACCAACAAAATTGTACACGAAGTTAAGAAATATGTATAACACAACGAAGATGGGTTTCCTTAATATGTTTCTTTATTTAGATGTATTAATGTATGATATGTTTTTTATTTATTACGTTTTAGTAGACTACTGAATTTAATAATTCATATCTTTAATATTCAAACAAACTGTTCAGTAATAGCTTGTTCGATAATAAGCTATTTAAATAAAAAATAATTTATGTAATAAAATAATACAGGCGACAGAATTTTTCATGTTAATAGGCAAAAAATTTATATCCCCTTCTCTTCTGTCCAACACATAATTCAATAAATTATAAACTGTTTATTACTAGGTCAGATATTGATGTGAACTCTTCCTCATTTTAATCTTATGCTTATGAGTTAATTCATTATAAAGATATTCTAGATACAAAATTTTCATGTAATACAAAATGTCTGAGCGAATAAAAGAACTATATATTATTTTGAAACTGCAGATAACTTGGTAAGTATTTTATTTATTGCTTTTAATTCAATCAATCTTCTTCTCTTATAGCTTCAAAACCAAAATACGATTTTTTTATAACATAAATGAATAGTTTCAACAAAAACAGTGTTTTAATGCAATTGCTTCGATAGAAACTCCAGGAACGCCCACGTATATTAAATTCGCGTTTTAAAATAAGTTAATAAGTTAATAATAAAAAAAGAGTTATTAAAAAAGCCACGATGCAAGAAATTGAGTGAATTCAGGAAAATAAAAAAATGAGGTCAGCAAGGATTAAAAGTAGGAAGGAAGAGTGGAGACATGACAGAATGTGTTGGTATATTGAGAAAGAAAAAGGGAAGAGCCAAAGGTAGTGCAAGGGACGAGGTATGCAGCCGATGGAGACTGCAATGCGCGAGTGAGCGAGGAACCTGCGGACGTGAGATTTTCCGGTAAGGCACTTTCCGCATCTTGTTTTCGATGCCGATGTGTTTCTACCGGCATGCGCGAGGGCAAAATTGCCTGAAAAAGACGAAGATCACTGTGTACGAAGTATATTGAGAGAAATCTACAATTATATTCTTGCTATGTTGGACTGTCCATTATCCCGGAAGAAAGAGATACGTTTTATTTTGTTAGAAAGCATATCTGGATTGTGTCGCCCTACTTTTAGGAACGACTAGATTAGTGCTTTTGCATAATAAGGTAGAGTACGAAATCATATCACAGTTAAAGTCCACGTGGCCTGAATTCCCAGGAAAGTTTTTGTGCTATTACTAGGTACTGATATCTGTTGCGCAACCATTATGGCGTCAGTTTAATCTTTGGATTTGAGTCATTGTTTAAATGAGTCTTAATGAGCAGTAGAATCTAACAAGTTAATTGTTATAAGTTAGTGTTGCCCACATGCATTTCCCACAGAATTATAATATTCTGTAATAGCTCATTATGAAATCTGCATACTAGTGTCATACAAATATGACTTTGAATATTCAATAATGACTCACAATGAATTTCTTCGTAATAAATAGTATTTTTAAATTGAAGTTTTATAACTTTATCACAGATGAAAGTAATTTTTCTACAGTACTTTAATACAAATTGTGGGGCCCACTTCTGTTTGTTAATTTATTTGAAGATAATAGAATAAACTCAACCACTAAGTGAGAATTACTATAATAATTTGCCACGTTCTGATACTAATTTAAAACTGTAAACGATATAAAAGCAAAATAAACGATATTCGACGAGAACTGACTGAGTAGTAATGAGTCTATTCACTTGAAGCTACTCTCTCTTTTCGTCCATTATAACATTTGATAATATTTTTATATACTTTAAAGCAGATTGTTTAAACGTATGTTTTAATACATTCAATAATACACATGGTTTTGAATAATAGTGAATGTATTTATTACATGTTTTAATAATTAACGCAATTTTTACTGTCTAAAAATTAATGAAACGTTGTAGCTACAAACGCGCCCATGGGATAAAGTAGTTTGCAAATCAGGCGATTGTGGTTTACGAATTAGACGTAATTGAAAAAAAAACTATTTTAGAACAGACATGTTCACAATTATCAATACACAAAATTAAATGTACTTTTGCCTACTTGCCAATTCCAAATTCTAGGCTCTAGATGACCACCAAATTATGATATACAATTGTTTACGATTCTGTACTATAAGTTGGTGGAAGGAAAAAAGAAACCTAATTCTAGACAAAACTTGTTACTTACTTATAAGTACATAATTACTACATAAAACTTGATGCATTTCATCACATTTACACATGATGTAAGCTAATAGTAAAAAAAATAGACACGTAACCTAGGTATAGATTGTCACTCACCAGAGGAGGATGGAGCCGTAGTAGCCCGCCGCTCTGTACTGCGCGCCCCACGCGAAGCCCTCCTGGCCCAGGCTGAAGTACTCGGCGGCCGTGAGGATGGGGAAGGGCAGGCCGCGCTGCAGCGCCTCGCGGTACCCCGCGCCCATCTCACCGGGCGCCAGCCACAGGAAGCGCTCGTTGAAGTCGATGTCCTCGCTGCTGTTTCCGCGGGGCATCGCTGCAACACGCCACGCCACACGCGGTCAAGCACTCACTAGGCTCAATGCAGACAAAGAAACACAATTCTGACAGCGCACAGAAACAGGGTCAATGTTTCAAATAATGTATGTACTTTGTCTTTACATAGACTTTACATAGATATACATGAACTTAACATAGTCTGTGTAGGTATGTATATAAGTATGTATGTATGTATGTATGTACTAGGCGTGACAGCCCGCGAACGGGCTCAAGCCCACCGGCGACGTCCCTGCCTCGCGGCTTAGGGTTAAGGGGGTACGTGTGGTTAGCACGTAGACATCCTCACGCCGTATTCCGATCTTCTCAACCTGAGAAGGTTGTCTAACAGCAACATATACTGAGTTATTATAAGGAAAACGACCACTATAATCTTGGCTCCGAGAATCGAACCCGGGGCCGCGCAGTGGAAAGCTAGCACGCTGACCAAGAGCTAGTTTCAAATATTAACCATCAAATATTATAACAATATCTGAGTATTTCAGAAACTATGTTTCTCGTCAATGTAATAAAAAATTTCTTTATGAGATTCTTATTTTTTATGGTTGAAGCAGTAAACTAATATACCATAATATATACGCATTTTATCATATTTTTAAACTTAAATTTATGTCATTTTTTAAAACATCCGTTCTTTAAATTAATATGCTCTCTGCAAATAAAATACTAATGACCTGTAGAAGCAAAAGTACTGCTCTCGAATGTGAATATGTGTCCTGGAGAAACAAAAAGGAGATGATCTGAAACTACACACATGAATACTAAAGCTCATCGCATGAGCTCAGCAGTGTCGAAAGCGACGCACTGTCTACGGCAATATAGACGAAACATCATATATGAGATAGTGCGGATGCATATAGATATTTGCATTTTATAGTCAAAATCCAAACTGTTTCATTGTTTTCCGAGTTTCTAAGTATCTAACGACACCATTGATGCCACTCACACAGCCAAAGACAACTTAGTATTCCGTCAGTTGACGCCTGTTTATTATGAATTTGTAATCTTAGATAGATGACTGGAGTCAAAAGAGAACTGAATACTGAATGCTGTTCTGGTCTCCAAATTTAATGAAACTCCGGAATTTAGTATGTATTATAAATTTGACACAGAAAAAATTATATTACAGGAAGAATATACGTTATATTTATTACCATTATGTTTATCTAATTTATTTAATATTTGGGGGTTTCAATGCAATAGGAATGAGATTCATTGATTGATTTCTGAGTCCGGGCTAATATAATTTATCCCGTAAGCGTAGTGCATTTTTTAGTTGCATGAGGTGGCTGTGATCTTTGCCCGCTCAATGACAAGATTCGGCACCTACCTACAAGTCATATTGCGGGGTTTTTCCCAACCGGGTATTTCCCGCTAGCGCGACACTGGCCCATCCGGAGCTTGTTCTAAGCTCCCAACTGGTCTCCCGACATGTGTAGTAGTGTAGTGCATGTTAGTGTAAGTGTGTGTATGAGCTGAGGATAGGACAAGGAAGGTGAAGGAAAGATCGCGCGTGATTCCTAGCCAGTTTGTTAGTGTACCGGTCCGGCATTCACCTGGTGTTGATCGGCGAAATCACGGAAACAACTGAACAGAACGACTGATCACTAGAGGTCTTCTCCATACAGTGGCGGAATTCGATCCAGCTGTGCAGTTAAATAGGAATTAGAAAAGTTAATCAAATACACAACACATTTCAAACAGACACACATCATTTTCCACAAAGTCAGTTTTCAATTATATCAATTTCTCAAGGAGAGTTGAGACTCACCAAAGCTTCTTAGCGCAGATATATTGGTAGACTGGCTTGTCAATTCTACAAAATACGTTCTCACTGTTCATACTTATCATCTTTTAATTATTTACCTTTTGCATTTAGATATTTCATCTAATCATAATCACTAAGTCACCTAATATATATTAATAATGTATCAGCGACAAAAAGTATCATATAATGTAAGGAAATGGATGATGTCATTATAATTACTGCTCATTATTCACATTTAACCCTTTCCGTGATCGTAGTATATCATTTCGTCAGCATACAAATTAAATGTTTTCTATCGAATAATATGATCAATATTCAAAAGTAGTACACAAAATTTTAATACAAACGATGTCTAAGATGTGTAGTATACTTCACTGAAATAATGTTTCCCACTCTTTGCTGAGTTGTAATCAGTCCTTGAATCTTCATACATGTAAGTGAAATTTCAGGGACAGTGTGAACTGTGACTTTCGACATTAACTCATTACGTTATATGTGTCAGCCGGATGTGACATGATGAAATTGTTCGCTTCATTCAATGTGAAAAGGGCTGCATCCGCGAGAGTGACTGCAATGAATGTCGTTTTGTACGCTCATTATGACTGTCACTGCAATGCTGAAATATCTTTCTTCACTTCTTGGTTTTCCCCCGGCTTGCAATTCCCACATCTTTCCAAATGTAACAAATACTCAATGCATTGTGCATGATGTTCACACCCACAAAAGTTTAAAAAAAATCAAATCCAAACATTGTCATTGACAAATATACGACCTAATAATGCATTTCAAGGGACACCTAAAATCAACAATCATTAATAGGGTTATTTCCACCATTGTTGCCTTTTAAGTGAAATATTATTTTTCATTCGCTTTCAAAATCACTTGAGGTGTTGAGCCTATACATTTGTTTAATATATTTACACAGTGCTACGAAAAATAATTATCAACAGTTTTCTGCAGTGGTAAAATATATTTCTTATAAAAACGTTTGTCAAATTTACTCCCATCAGCCAAATACTCATTGCTCAAAGAGCAATTTACTTACTAATTGTATTGATATTTCGTTGTACGAGTTTTTAGTGACGCCTCCGACTTGAAACTCTTACCCGTAAATGAATACTTTGTACGTGCACAGACTTTGAAAAATGATTAACATTCGGGTTCTGCAGCATTGGGTTTCTTCATCACTTATAAAAAGGAATATTCGCAATTCTTCTACACGAGCACATTACGTTCATTTTCTATCCAGAGTTTGCATAGTGACAGATATAATAATGTGAGGAATGTGTTACATCATTTTTCTTGATACTAAGAATCTTTCAAGGAAGCATACGTCTTCGAGGAAGGAAAAAGAGAGGTCAGAAGATGAACACTGACAAAATCGTTGTTACAAATATCTTTTAAATTTTCCTCATTCTGGGAAGGTAAACGTCATTCGAGGCAGAGACGAGATAAAAAAAATACTTTTCTTAATGCTCTACAAAGGTTCGTACAAAAATTTCTCTCATTTCCTGGACATGGAGAGAAAAATTACTTTGAAAAGTAAACCTTACTTTCCCCATTGTGCTGCTTGAATAAATTAACAAAATAATTAGTTTGATTTCTCTTGTAAATAACTACCACTTCGTAAATATTGACTTATTTAATTGCGAAAATGAATAATTATTTCTGTTATATCAAGATTGAAAGTAATAATTCAAAATTATTGTATTATTGCTTGTTCATTTTCTTCATATTTATTGTTTCTTCTTCATTTTCCCCCTGTGGTAATAAACTTTAATTTGAGTTCATTAAAAAAATCCTGTTTCTTTAAGCTAAAGTTGGTCTTGTGTGTGTTACTGTTTTGTTAGCTACCATAATTGCGCATTGTTGTTGATTTTATGGAAGACAATGATTTGTAATTCTCTTATTCACTGTTTTTTATTCATATTCTCTTTAACTATCTTTACGAAAATAGCCCTTCATTGACTTTATTAAACAACAATTTATGTTTCCTTAAGACAGCGTACTTCTGTAATGAATTAAAATATAACAACTTTAATCGCGGATATTATTCATTTTATGTAAGATCCTTGTGTATAATGTATAATGTAAGTTGTATAATGTATTTCGTCTCTTCTGCAACGAAAAGGCAATTCAATGTTTGAAGAAAAACAGGGAACAGAAGACAGAGGTATCTTTTGAAATATAGAGCAAATATGTCAGTTTATTGGTAAATAAATAGTGTGAGACCTACACACTTCAATTACGAGATTTAATTACCCGAAATAAACAACGGGTAGTCAAACCATCAATTATCAACTTCGTGAAAATGATAACCGTGGCATGAAGTTCAAGATGAATGAATCCCCTTCATCATCATCATCATCATCATCATCATCATCATATTCTCAGACAACGTGCAAGCGAGGGTATACCAGAAGATTACATTGAACATCCACCCAACTAATGCACATCCGCCACGCTTAAATCGATCCCACGATTTTTTAGTTTAGTCCCGCACGCCGTGTAATAAACGAATGGCTTTCGCACTCGTTGCTGGCGCTCGCGAGATATGACACGGCGAGGCGCGCCTGCCTCGTTGGCCGCGGCGGCTGACATCTTCATTCGGTTGACGGGGGGAGGGGATGAGGGGGGGGGGGCTCGCGCCGTCGCGTGTGAGCGCGCTGCAAGTGGAGCGGTTGCCCTCCGACCCCCCGGCGGTGCTCGTCTCGGCTCAGCGACGTCCCCCGCACGCGGAAGACAGGGCCTCATTATTTACATCCATTTATTCAGGCGTTACGGAACCACAGCACGAAACCTAGACTCATCACACGTCGACTGTGTGTGTATGTACTTGTGTGCGTGAGTTTGTGTGTGTATGGGGCTTGTGTATATGGGTACGTACGAATGGGGGTTAGTAAATGTGCATACGTATGTGTGAGTTTGTGTGTGTGCGTTTGTGTGTGAGAGTTTGTGTGGGTTTGTGTGTACATGTGCATGTAAGTTTGTGTGTGTGAGTTTGTGTGTGAGAGTTTGTGTGGGTTTGTGTGTACATGTGCATGTAGGTTTGTGTGTGTGTGTGTGTGTGTGTGTGCGTACGTGTGCATGTGGGTTTGTGTGTGTTTGTGAAGGGGCTGTGTTTCTGTGGTACCTAAGCGCGTGGGTGGTGCTTGGTGTGCGTATGTGTGTGTGTGAGTTTGCATGTGTGTGCGTGTAGGTTTGTGTGTGTGTGTACGTACGTGTACGTGTGGGTTTGTGTGTGTGTTCTACGTGTAGATTTGTGTGTACGTGTGCGTGGTGGTTTGTGTGTGTGTGTGTTCTACGTGTAGATTTGTGTGTACGTGTGCGTGTGGGTTTGTGTGCATGTGCGTACGTCTTCGTGTGGGCTGTGTGTGTAAAACATTGCATCTTCGTTTCCTTTTTTTAATTTTTTTTTGCCTGGGCGTGCTTTTTCTCTAAATTTTTGACAAACAGCTCCAGGAACTTCTCCTTTCGCTGCTTCCCGTCGTCCCCATAAATCAACATCGTCGCATAACTTTCGAACGTAACTGAAGTTAGGATCCGACGACCGGAGACGTTTCGCGGTGAAAGTTGTCGATGGCGGCTACCAGTAGGAAGCTTCCGCGGACGGGAGATGGAGGCGAATCGAAGACGAGCGGCGTTTTTCAGCTGACGAGCTCCACGCGCGTGGGAATGACGGAGGTGGGCGTGGGAGCAACTCGAGGTCACGAGGAGGTGGAGGTCATGAAGTCGTAGGACGAACGTAGGTAATAGCTAATGGTGATGTAATTGAGATAGACAGGGCGGTTGAGTAGGAGAAGTGAGATTGCTTTGGTTTGAAGATAGCAGAAATGAGGTGGTAAAACTACATATTTTTTCTGAACGAGGAACAAGAAATAGAGCAAGAAATGTAAGTAGATGAAGAACTGAATCAAACAGTGGGAATGCCTTTACTGCTAAAATGGGCAAATGGTGGGAGTTTGTCGAGAAAGCGCTGGAAAAAAGAAACAGGTTAGCTAGTGAAAAGCAGAAAAATAAAACTTATTTGGAAAGGAACTGTCGAAGTTCTGTCAAAATAAAGAAATTGCACATGAGAGCAAAACGTTATTCACCCAGATTAAGGTCGAAGAATGGCGGCGGAAACGTTGGCACCTATCCCTAGGACGTGCCGTCTCACGACCAGCCAAGTAAATACAAATTACACATGGATTTTTGATGGAAAAAACGAAAAAAAATGTGTCCCACAATGCGTGTAAAGAGAAATGCGTGAAGCCTGAAGAACGGAAGAGGAGATCGATGAACGAAAGGGAAGATAGGATGATATAGATAAAAGCCACGAAGTGAGCACGGCTGGCGAACTGTGGTTGGAAGTGATGAGGTCGGCGTTAACACGTCGCAAGTGTCGGCTCCTCGTGAAAGTTAATCGGCGTCGGACGCGTGGGCCAGTACGTCACGCTCGGTGATGAGGCTGGCGTGGGAGAGCCCTGACGTTTCTGTTTTATATTGGATATTCTTCGTGAGTCAGGTGCAGAAAGAATATTTTTCCCGGAAGCGCAAATAATAGCACACCGTCATGCTGAGCATAGACCTGATGTCCTTTCTCATATGCCACTGTGTTTCACGTGTGATGGAAAGTTCTTGAATTTTCTTATAAACATGACATTTTTTAATAATTCACGAAAAAATGTTCAAAAGAAAACTGTTGTTGTTAAGACGTTTTTAGAAACCGTGAAAATCTAATAAAGTCAGAGCGTAACATTTTTTGAACCTGTTGAATTGCATATATTTATAGTGCTAGATAAGAAGTTATGTAGAATAAAAATGAACTCTCCAGAATATTTACGAGTTAATTTTTTGGGGTTTTGTACATTTTGGTTCAAATGACTGAACGTGTGTCAATATGAATGAAAATAATTTTCCCACTAAAAATTATTATTGAATTGAAAAGAACAAAATAAACCCTTTGTATAATTAGTAACTAGAAAACCAGAAATTTAGAATCAATGTAAATTACATGCCTACAGGTAAACACTTTTCCTGCAGCTAAGCGCTATTGCTCTCAGAAGTAGACTTCCGGATAAATATCATGCTCAGAATTTTCTGGACTGTTTGAATTGTTGTGTTTATAAAACTCTAGTACAAATAGCTTTCGCTATTAATCAACTAAGAGTTTCTTCATTATTGCGTGTCTATAATTTTTATTTTACACTTTGAAACAAAAATAAGCAATATAGTTTAGTGATTTTTTGCCTTGAATGTTAGTGTAAATAATTGACGATACCATTTAAACTTAGGTTCACCCGGTTGATCGTGATGCATCATGTGATAATGCAATTGAAATTCCAGGGTGTCCTTTATGAAAACTCTCTTGAATATTTTGTTGGTTCCTGTAGGACAAAAGGTAATATATATTCTTCTTTAAGAATATTATAAAATCAATATTTATCTAATAATACAATTCGAACGCAAATTAAGTTATCGGCCATTTGAAATTTCCATCTGTAATCCCATTGAAATTTCAACTTCTTTATCCCCTCTGATATTTTAAATAATACTATGAGTGCTTTGAAAATAGTCGATTAATCCCCGAGTCGCGAAGAGGGAAGGGAATTAATCTGACAATATCCAAAGCACAAGTAGTTTTTCATATGACTATTCCACGTATGAAATTACGTTCAACAGCATTCCAAAACGCCCCAAATACTGAAAATAACTAGAAGCATGTTAAAATGAATTAGGCATTTGAAAGTACATAAGCGGTTTATTGCACATCGACATGGTGATCGATAGATACCTCCTCCTAAGATAGACGAGTCACAGCTTATCGTTAGCCAGGAGGGAGAGGCAGTACGACAAATCGGATAGAAAAAGGAATTTTCTTTTTAAATTTACTTGTTGTTTAGTCCCTTATTTTACATTATGAAGAACCACAATGAAAACTGTCAAAACCTTTTTCCTAATAATTTTATTCACTTGTGTATTATTCTTACGACGTTTCTGAGACTGTTCTGTCTCCCTCATCAGGTACAACTGTTAGTACTAGAAAACTACAAGTAATGTATACAAAAATTATTTACAATATCTACAAATTATACACAAACATATCTGAATTTTAAAATAAGTGGTGGAGTGCAGTCCAGCCACATTACAGTTGAACGTTTAAATTGAGTCGTTGCATAGTTGTAAGAGTAACGAAACTTAGGAGATAGTTGAATGTGCAATTTCGAAATGTTTGATCCTAATGTGTATTATGATTAAACTTTCAATATATTAGTTAATGTGATTTCTTTTAGTTACACCGCCATGATTGGGGAATTTTATATGCATAGTGAATCACTAATGGTTTTAATCTCACGAGTGGAAAAGTCCAAGTAATTGTACGTCTTCGCATGTTCGCGACATCCCCGTTTGCATTTCGCTTGCGCTCCGCCTCCGCTTGACTCCAACGCCTTCCCACGTCCACTCCAAGTCTGTCCCTGTTCCGCTCGCCTCCCACCCCCGCCCCAGCTCTCGCCCCGCCCACGCTGCAGCGCGGTAGCCACCTGTGGATGCAGACCGATTGCATTGTGGTGAGCGGCCGGCGCGGCGTCGTGACGCAACCTGCACACCACTTCTCCGCCTCTCTGAACTCGGCGAGGCGGAAATCTGACTGCACTCGGCGATGCGCGGATAAGCGGCTCGTCCCCTAAGCTGTGATGGGGCGATGGGTTTCGATAAGGTTTTATTTGAGAGTGCTATTGTTCAACGAGTTATTTTTTTCTGGGTTCCGAGCCTGTCTTCTATTGCAAACCGCCATGCAATACACCAAAAATAATTCCATTTTAATAGTTGTAAAACATAATCTAAACCTAGTTTTTATTCTAAACAGAACACACCTTAAAATACATCAAAAATAATTACATTTTAATAGTTATAAAGCATAATATGAATGTACTAGGAAAATGTAACAATTTTGGAGTGAGGGAATAATAATTTGAGACAATAGAGATTATATAATAGTAAGCCATCTTAAGTGGCTTTTACTGGAGAGGCAATTGAAATTTCAAACAAATTTTGGCAATCAGGTGATCAACATTAAAATTATATTTATTGCAATAAAAGATACTGCATGCATTGTGAATTGTATTACACTTCTTCGCCTGTGGCTTGTCTACCAGAAACCAAAAAAGTGGCTTCTCTAACACCCAGACACCTGTTTTCTTGGATATAAATAGAGTCTTCATTAAAACTATTAACCCAAGTTACAGGCGCGAAAAAAATACTCAACCTATTCAACACTTGCAAATATGGTATATAAAAAACGTTTAAACAACGTCCGTTGTACTCTGAAGAATAAAACATTCTCTCGAAACGTTAGCATTAGGACACACAAACACCAAGCAAATATACCCTTTATGATTGATTGTTTCCGCCAAGGACATTAATCTCGTAAGTATAGTGTATGTTTTATCGCGTGAGGTGGCGGTGATCTTCCTCCGCTGGATAGCGATTTCCGGCCCCGGCATACACCAGCTTGCTGTATTTTCCCCAACAAAGAATCTCTCACCAGCCGGGCACCGCCCCTGCCAGGACAAACTCTAAGCTCCCGACTGGTATTCCGACGTGTGTGGTAGTGTAGTAACTTGGAGTGTGTGTGTAGCGTACGATAGGACAAGGAAGAGGAAGGAAAGATCGTGCGCGTGCTGTGGCCTGTTTGTTAGGTTACTGCTTCGGCATTCGGCTGGTATTGTTGGGAGAAACCATAAATCAACAAACAAATACAGATCAGAACAGACGGCCGCTAGAATTCTTCTCCAGACAGTTACAGAACGCGACCTGTCTATCTAGTAACGACAATCCTGCCACCGTCAGGAGTGGAACCCTAGGAAATCTCGCTCAGAGACATTGCAGTGATATCAGTTGATGTCCTGAGCCACCCAAGTCGGTGCGCATAGGAATACAAGAACCTACGTAGATGCATCCTTCGCTTAAGCAATCTGTCAGTAGACGACGCTGGGAGGCAACCGAGCAACGCTTTTCAAATTCTGTGCCCGCGCCGCTCTCTGGAGCTTCTTCACCCAGAGCGCGCTTTGCATGTTAACGCCCATCCAGTGTACACATTCCGAGAGCAATGTAAACTAGTAGCAAAAGAATGAATGTTTCTGCTCTGTGTAGCACAAGACGCTCCTGTTCATTCTCTAAGTGTTTCAGAATTTTTGGCTGATGCCTTGTCGTTTGATGGAGATTTGTATAAAGAACATTACAGGGCATAATATGGATGAATGTTCTTAGATTGTTTTTCAATAATAATTTACAAATACGAAATCTTTGAAGGTTGCATATTAAATTAATATTTTCCCAAGCAGGGCAGCCATCTAACTATATTAAAAGAAGATTATTGGGAAACTAATTAATATTAATTGAATAATTTATAATATCAACAAGTATTGATAACAAACAGAATAACTGGATCAAAGTTTAAAAGTCAGTATTTGACATAAAAGTTCTACTAGAGAAAAGTCATAGATAACAGTTGAGAAATCGACGTACCAAATCTCTAATTTTTGCCAAAATTGGTTTCGAAAAAAATCAAATATTTATGGTATTTTATCATTCTAAACTTTTTAAACCTAAAAAAAATAATGTTTTCAAATTTCCTGCTTCCATATTATTATTTCATATTTCGTTTCACTTTTCCCTTAATTCCGTATAAAATAAGTTTTTCGCTTCAACATAGTTTTTATCTTTTACTAGATGAATGATTACATTACATCTTTTAATTTTATTAATACAATATTAGTATTAAAATATGTAATGTATGCGCATTTAATTTATTTTTTACTAATCGTGTTTTTTTTATTTTGAAACATTTAATATTTTAATGTCCGTCTTGGTAATATATCTTCCTGTAGAGTTGCTTAAAGGATAAGATGATGAAAATTACTCTGAGGCCGAGTTTGAATGAAATATGGCTATTTAAATTGAATTACTGTGAAACTCTGCTATTTCTCAAAATATTTTGAATGCAAGTTTTATTTTTTAAGTAATTATAAGAAAAAAATACACGATTTTCAAAAACGTAGCCACTCATGAGACACGAAGTATGACCGTATATTCATTTTTAATACTAAAATATTATTTTTCATAAGTTATATTATTAACGTCAATTTCTAAAAATTCTCGAATTCCATTTCTCACTGTTTAATCAATATTTTTGGTGACAAAATTCTCAGCAGTATTTACACTATCTTTAATACAATTTTTTATCATTAATCAAATAGTATTTTTAAATAAATATGAGAGAAAAATTTAAAAGAAATATTTTCAACATAGATCTCATAAAAATATTGTCAGATTATAAACATTTGGAAAAGTTAGTTTTAATACAGTAAAATTTACGGAATATATTGTGATTGAAAGTTTTTTATAGCATTACATGTTCAATAATTGTTTGAAACAATGAGTATTAACCATAAAATGGTGATTTTGTTACTCTTTTAGTGCATAAAAAACAACATGAGGTAACGTTGATTATAGAAGCCAAGAAATGTAAATAAACGCCTCCCCAAACACGCCACGATACGCCGCGCTGATTGATTTCTGCAATCCAAACAGGAGCCGTAATTGCCCCGCAGCAGCCCATGAGGCACGGGGCGGTCGTGCGACGTCGAGGACCCCTCCGAAGATGGCGCGGTGCGCCGGCGGCGGCGGCGGCGGCGGCGGCGGTGGCGGCGGTGGCGGTGAAGGTGGCGGTGGCGGTGGTGGCG
>BOPP01000031.1:10195259-10208957 GCA_017312745.1 Gryllus bimaculatus
CCCCACCCCTCTCCGCCGCAAAGGAGCAGAAGCGCTTTGACGCGAGGCACCCGCTGCGCTATCACGCGCGCTATCACTTGATTCGCAACCGCGCCTCTTCATCTGGACTCCGGTTGATCCGCACTTGACCGGCTGTTTCATCTCGTGGGCACCCTCGCCCTCTTTTGCGCCGTTCCTTACCGTTTCTTCTGTTGGTTTATTTGGAAGCTCTCATATCCACACTTCGACAATCTTACCCCCTTTATCTATCAAATCCTCGAGACGATAAATTCAATATACGCCCATGCTTACCGTAGTGTCCATCAACCATTTTTGCGTTGCTGATTTGAATTCATGGCTCTACTTTCTGTTCCTTGTGGTACTGTGAACCATCAATCCTGCCTGTTGAGATTAATGTCGAACCAAGCTCGTTTCGACCCACCCACATATTATGTTCTGTAGTCGATCTTTCTCTTTTGGCAACCACGCTACTTCAGTTCTCCATTACTTATTTCTCATTTTCCTACCCTTTAACATTTTCCTCTCTTTTCATCTAGCTCAACGTTCTCGTCTAGACATCTTTCTTATCTCTCATAACTCTTGTAACTACTTCTTTATTTTCAGTTCCATCCAGTTGCTCCCACTTCAAAGAAACTTGCCACTTTGCTCGACTTTACGCATGAAACTACGCAACACAGCCTATTTTGTTGTTTCGTTCTCAAGTACGAAACCGTCGGAGGTGGACTATTATTGACTTGCAATACTACATTCTTGCGGAATTTTTAACCGTTTCTTTCAGTTGTATTAACACCTTCACACACACTACCACGACACGCATTACCAATCACGGCTATCGAATCGCCGTTGTTGTAATATAACTTTACCACGGTTCGCCTGTCCATCTCCATGATTCATCTCACTCTTCTTTACTTCTGTCTTTGACACCTCCTCCATTTCCCTTCCCACTCCTCGCTGATTCCCCCCCCCCTGCATCTCGGCGAGTTACCTGTCGTGATAGAGGCTGTAATTAATAAGCGGGTGGGATGCGCGCTAAGCACCTTCAATTACTATCATCCATTACCCTCACGCCGCTGGAGGCGAGAGGGTCAGGTCTCGTGGTTTCCGAGAGATTGTTTTAAGTGCTGGAAAGTATTCGGAACGCATTACGCTTGCGTCACTTGCTTTTGAAATTTAATTAAAACGTCGAATGCTAATAAGGATCTGAGTGCATGCAGTTTCCTGGCACTGCTCCCAATGGTACTGGAAATAATCATCTGAGTACAGTAAATTCAATTTCCTGCTACGGGAAAGAATTTGCCAACTCTGTAATCTCGTAATTGGATGACTTTTTTTTTACGTTCCTCCATTACAGACAGCTCTCTCCCTCTTTCTGTTGGTTTGCGGGAGAGAGAGGGAGAGTTGTCGAAATATCGAGTCATCTTGGTCTCTGAGTGTCGACGTCCTCTATATGCTTGTTAGATTGGACAATAACTTTCTATACTTTGATTGTTGATGCATTTATTTTCTATTAATCGATTGATAGGTTCTGAACTGTTTTTGCGATAAAAACGTGTAAATAACAGCCATAAATATGGATTTGCACTTTTCGACTCAATAAACACGACTTGGAAAGAAATTCTCAACAATGTTTCTGATCTCTAGATGTTCGAAGAGTGGATAATATGACAGTTTTGTCATATTATACAAAATGAAAATAACTATGAAAAAGTATCGTTATAATATAACAAAATCTTTAAAAATTTGATCATGTTTGCGATAATTTTACCTATAAATTTTTGATGAATCATATAAGTTTCATTCAAGGGTTTATATTAAAAAAATAAAAGTACCAATATTAACATGAAATACAAGTACTACCGTTGAGTTAAATACATGTATTAGGAAAGTATAAATTTAAAAAGCATATTACAGAAATATGTTCCACGTATTTATTTTGACACCTGAAACATCTATTTACTTAAACATAAATTTAAATACAAAATCAGAGTTATCAAACTCGCGATTGTCTGGTATTAATTGTTTTCAGAAACAATCTTATGTGGAAGAAGTAAGTTGATACCCTTCCATTCAATTGTTGATTGTCTTTCGTGAACTCTCTCTCATGTGTGAGTTCATCACACATTAGCAAAGGAGTTCACATTAGGTCTCTTTGTTGCAATTAGCCAAACCATGTCTGATCCCACCGTATGAATAAATAGACTCATTGTTTAAAATGGCAATGAGAACAAACGCGAAAATCAGAGGCATCTCACAACCAGGTCTCACGGCCAACATTCTTCTTAAAGCACTTCCAACTATTATAACAGCAACTTCTTTGTCTGCAAGCGTCCCCCCGACCCAACTTCGGTCCGAGCGGCGCTTGCGGGCGCGTGGGCAAAACTAAAGGTGGAGGCTGGGGCGGGGCGAGGCAGTGCGGGCGGAGGCAGGGACGGACTGGACGCGAAAGTGGAGGTGAAGGCGATGGCGGAAGCGAGTCTGGGCGGATGTGATGGCTTAGACGGAGACTAAGACAGATGTTGGGTGGGAGCGGGGACAGCGGCAAGGGCGGGTGCGGAGGAGTGGGGGAGTCGGAGGCTGGAATGGGTCGGAATGAAGGTAGGGTGGAGGTGGGGGAGGCGTGGCCGAGGTGGTGTCGGGGGGAATGCGAAGGCGGAAGCGGAGCGATGACGGAAGCAAATGGGGCGAGGCGGATGTGAAGGCGTAGGCGAAAACAAAGTCAAAAGTGAAGGCGGAATTTGTGTGGAGGCGGAGGCGATGGCGGAGGCGATGGCGGAGGCGATGGCGGAGGCGATGGCGGAGGCGATGGCGAAGGCGAAGGCCAAGGCGAAGGCAGAGGCGGAGGCGGGATTTTTGTGGAGGCGTAGGCGATAGCAGAGGTGGGTCCGCGCGGAGAGGCGAAGACGGAGCTTTTTGTGGAGTCGGAGGCTATGTTGGAGGCGCTGGCAGAAGTGAAGGCAGAGGACGAGGCGTAGGCGGGTCGGGGCGGAAAAGAAGTCAGAGGCGTAGGCGATGGCAGAGGCGACGGCAGAGGCAGAGGTGGGTCCGAGTGGAGGCGGAGACGGAGGCGTGCTTTTTGTGGAGCCGAATGCGAAGGCGATGTCGGAAGCAAAGGCAGAGGAAGAGGACGAGGCAGAGGCGGGCTTTAGGTGGAAGCGTAGGCAATGGCGGAGTCGATGGCAGCGGCAGAGGCGGGTCCGAGCGGAGGCGGAGGCGCCGGTTGCGGCTGGCGGGCCTTCGTTCGCGGGTGCCTGACCTATTCCGCCGGTAATTCCGGCTCCCCGCGCTGACATTTACGGGCCGGGCCGACAGATGGCCCGCGCTTTCGGAAAGCCAGGCCCCGCGCGGGTGGCCAGGCGGCAGGCCGAAAACGTCTTTCGCGGGTAGCCCCCTCCCCCCCCCCGTGGACTTTGGTATTTTGCACCTCGAGAAGGGAGCTGACTCGACCAAATCGCGGAACTGAGCTGCGTTTGTAGGGCTGACTACTGCTCGGATAGTCTCATCATCGTAAGTTTAATTCCTTTTTATAATAGGCTCAATTTGCACGTTGATACACAAAGCGTGCGATAAATGTAGGTACTAACGCTAGGGAAAAAAATCAGAGGCATAGACAAGCATCGAATGGTATATTGTAACACTCCGGTGTCTGAAAACGTCATTATTTCTTTGATGCGATTTCCACCTTTTGAAGTGATTTAAATGTTAACATAGTACCGTCTGTGAGGGGGTCAGAATTTTAATTTCATGGATGAAAACCTCAGTAAACGATGTTGAATTGATTGTTATGTCTTTTGTTTTGTTCTGTCACGAGGATGAGAAGAGCGCAAAGAGAAAAAAATAAAGAAAAATAAAAACACTAACGTATAAGAAGAAAATTTGTAGGTTCTTGTGGGTATTGTGAAGGTCATTGCTTCTTGTTTTCGGCTTGCAGGCCTTTTTTTTCTTTAATCACTATAATCGCCGCCAGCACTTTTTGTAAATTATGAAAAATTCATTAACTTCTGTAACAATGTATCATGGTTTCGGAAGTTATTTAACGTTTCTTATCCATGTAAAATTAAAGTGTTTTTCCGCAATTAAGGCATCGTGACGTGCCCTTTCGGAAGGATGCAAAGGAGTACCGTTGGTCTCGCAATGGAAGGGCTGGCATGAATCCCCGCCCAGCTGCCGGGAGAGGGGAGGGGGGCGATGTCTTCTCTTGAGCAACACTGGTGGCGCCAGCGCGGCGTGAGCTTGTTAGTTTTGCATATACTTTACTCTCTGGGGCAGCCGGTTGATTGATGTCTTGCTTGAGGAAGGATCCGCTGGGTTGTACAATGCATACGCATGAGGTCACTCCACGGATTAACCACGCCTATTAGCGGGCGCGCTCATGTTACTGTGCTCCAGTATCACGAAAACGACCGGTTGGCTCCAGAATCAACGAGGTGACTCAGGGAATCGACTGATGTCTCTGCAGTTCCTCCAACCGGGGGGTACTGGTTTCGTGTCCCGTCAGTGGCAGGATATTTGACGCTAGATACGTATCAAGGTCGAGTTCAGCCGCTGCTGTCTGGAAGAGAATTCTAGTGACAGGCTGGTCTGATTGGTAGTTTTCGGTGGTTTCTCTGATCAATACCAGGCGAATGCCGGAGCAGTACCCTAACAAACGAGCCATGGACCACGCGCTATCTTTCCTTCCTCTTCTTCTTCTTCCTATCCTCATCCCTTACTTACACACACATACTACACTAACACGCACTAATCTACTACACACGTAGGAAAACAGGTCGGGAACTTGAAGTTTCT
This sequence comes from Gryllus bimaculatus, assembly GCA_017312745.1. NCBI lineage: Eukaryota > Metazoa > Arthropoda > Insecta > Orthoptera > Gryllidae > Gryllus > Gryllus bimaculatus. Next base: position 10,200,045 of record BOPP01000031.1, read on the forward strand.
CCCAGCTGGGGAGGTGCCCTGCTAGTAGGAGGTTATCTTGTTGGGAAAAACCTTGCCAGTCGACCGAGATCGGTGCCGGATCTTGCCATCTAGCGGAAAAAAATCAACACCACGTCCTGAGGAAAAACATGCGCTACAATTATAGGAATAATGATATTATGACGCGCTTGGAATCACTAACAATCAATGAATCAATCATGAAAATATAAGTTTCAAGATAGTGTGGCGCATAGAATGTTATAGTCTGTCGAATTGTAAATTCAGTTCCTGTGCTTTTAGAGATAACTTTTACACAAGCTCAACAAATGTAACTTCTACAGAGATCGAAACTGTCATTTCTCAGGCAGTTGGATAGTTAATGTAGTGAAGAATCTTCACTCTACTACTATCATATAATGATGTACTTTATAATGTTCTGATGTTCACTATACTTCTTATTGTCTTCTTTTAATGTTAAATGAACTAGCATCTTCAAAAAACTCAATATAAATGCAAACCTACGTAAGTCACTTTAGGGATCTCTTACTACGACATTTAAGATTTTACAATACATGAATTCATAAGAATTGTATGAATTTTACCTAATCAGTTTTCCCTAAGAGCTAGTTTAAGTTCTTCCAGCAAAATATTACACTATATTTGACTCGCTTTACTTCATTTATGATTATTTAATTAATTTTATTGATTATAAAATTATCCTAAATAATGAAGAAGTTGCGAATACATTGTATGTTAAAGAAGAGCAGTGAGAGTAAAGAGTTGTAAGTTCATTCCGTATGAGGCATTTATTTAGTTTCACAAAATTGATACCATAACTTTAATAGATCTGCACAAGATCACTGTATTCCCCAAAACGCGTATCATTTTACAATTTTGATAATGTTTCGAACATTGTAAAATATTGCTAATATCGTTTTCATCAACGCAAATTCACATAAAATTTACGACAAAAATTTAAGAAATTCATCCAAGAATATAGATAGAGACATAGACATTTGTGTTCTAGTAACTACTCTCACCTATGAGAGACGAGGGCTAATTAGAATGCAAATTACAGTGTAATGAATTACACGAATTGTTTTCCAATAATTAAAGATGGCAAAGAAATAAAAGGAAGAGGACGGATTAGCAAATACGCAGAGCAGCCGTTGCGAAAATCGATGGCTGCGGGAGGAAGCAGCGGGGTGCGGCAGTCACGCTCCGGTGCGAAAGCGCCATTGTCTGCACAGCAGATATCCGATAAATGGCCTCTGGGGAGATTCGAAAGTGCATCGTCCTGATACTTTGGCTATTAACGATTATTTTCTGACAGATCGCAATGCTGTTGCATCAAGTGACGATCTCGATCTAACATGATTTACACTTCCTTGATATTTCCACATTGCAGCCAACTTCGTAACTACGCCCAGCAGTCAAATATAATTAATTAAAGAATGTTGGCTAGATTTTATTATGCGTAATTTTGCTTTAGTGCTTACAAGTTGTGCATTGTGTGACCTGTAATGTCTCAACAGTAGTTTGAACGGCGCAAATATGTGTTAATACAACTGTTGTTTAATGTACAGGGGTCAAACATTCTAAGAGGCAAAAATTATATTATAGACACCTTTGTCATCAACCATGAAGGTCAACAAAAACTAGACTATTCCATATGTATTCAATATTAGGTTAAGTTATGATACAACAAACTATAAGAAAACTTTCAAAGCATCAACTACTTAGTCCCGTTTGACAAATTAGGAGAGAAGATGTTTCTTCCTCATTGCAATGCGAGATCAGGAGTCGACCATTTCGGTTTGTTGTATTCCCCCTCCGAATATCCCCCCTCCTCAGGGTGGCTCACCCCAACCGAAAGAAGCTCTAACATGTGTGAAAATATAGTAAGTGTAAGTTGAAGTGTGTGTGTGTGTGTGTGTGTGTGTGCGCGCGCGCGCGCGCAATGGGAGAGGAAGAAGTAGAGTTGGGAAGGAAAATAAAGTTAAGAAGGAAAATATCGCGTGCTGTTCGCGGCCCATTCAATGGAGCACTACTCTGGCAATTGCCTGTTGCTGGACGGAGAAATCATGGGAAACTATCTATTAGTGCAGCCCTCCTATAATTTTCCTCAAGACAGATGCTGAATTCGATCTAGGTTGTAACTAGAGACGAAAATCCACCACCATCGTGACTCGAATCCTAGAATCTCCCGTCAACAATGTAGCTAACGCAATTTTCTTGCCGCTGAGGGATAAAAAAAGGCAAATTAAAATAAATTGCCGGTTAGTGGACGAAGAAATCGTGAAAAATGATAATTATTCTCGGGACTGAGGCAAAATTCGACCTAGGTTGTAACTAGTGAAGAAAATTCACCACAATCGAGACTCAAATCCTAGAACTTCCTGGTCAACAAAGTAGCTAACGCAATGTCCTTGCCGCTGAGGGATTTAAAATAAATTAATTAAAATCAATTAACTTAATTACAAAAATTTAGTAGATGTTTTTGCCATTATTCGTCTTGATACTATTGTATATCTTAAGAAATTTATCATTCCACGTTTGTATTCTGAACACGTAGTCAGTGATATATGAAATTCAAATTCTTGGTCTTTGAATGTACAACAGGATTCACTGTGACTAAGTTTCCATTGCGCACTAAGAAAGTTACCTGGCGGGAAGTGAGTCTGCGGGATTACATGACGTCCGCCATTCGTAGCTCTGACACTCCCACATTGTTGCGTCACCTCTTTCGAATGAACCCACACTGTAAAGCAGAAGACTCGCTATTTCTTCAAATTATGTTCTTATAATCTTCACATCTCTAGGAATCTCAAGATTATTATTCGAATTCGATGACTTTTATCGCCTATTATTCAATTTAATTGACTCAATATGAATTTATGTGCTGTCAGTTCTGGGAAGTTTCTTTTAATGTTTTGTTAACTCTTCTGCACTGCTGTTAGTCAGCAATATATCTTCACTTGAGATTAATACTGTTGTTAAAAACTTAATTTGAGAGGTGAAATATTGTATAAATAATTGTTCTTGTGACGAATATGGAATTGGAGTTCTACGTCCCTGTTCTCTTATTTTTGTTTATTTTTTGACAACAAGAAAACAGCCTGCAGTGTACTTGAATCAATTGATAGCTCATCCACCTTAGCAAAAGATATCAGTTTTGTCTGATGCTAAGTCAGTTGCTAATGAACTATTGTGTATTTTTGTACAAACATTTAGGAAGCAATATGTGACTACATTAGAAAACCAATGACTATAAAATATGGGTGTTCAATATTTGTCGTTTGGTGATTCCTTAAATGCGTCCTAGCAATTTATTCAAGTCCAGCCTCTCTTGCATTTGAGAGATCTCTTACCGTTAGTAAGAGAACGCAAGATTTCTCCAGCGCGCCGTCGAGAAGCAGGAGTCATGGGCAAGTGACTTTGCTTTGGGTCGCCTCTTGAAGCATACCACGGACGTGCACATGGCCCATTACAGAGTCATCGCGGCCCTTCACAGCATGCTTCATATGTTTTCCGACCGCCTCCGCCACCGACTTCATAAAGCTGTCGTAACATCTCGTCGAGACTCGGATAGACTCACATGGCAGGTAGTGGCAATAGACGTGAAGATCGGATCTCACCATCCAGCGGGATGATCAATTGCTTGATTGTGTAGTGATTCCGGGCACGTCAAATATCAGGGGGTATTAGTCCCATAACTGAAGTGCATGTTTTTGCTCGGGAGATGGAGCTGATCTTTACCCCGCTGTATGGGAAGATCCGGCAGCGACCTGCTGTCAGCTAGCGGTGTTTTCCCTAACCAGGTAACTCCTATCGGCGGTGCAGCCGGAACAAGCTCTCAGCTCCTGAGGGGTCTTCCGGCATGTGTGGTAGGGTAGTGCGTGTTAGTGTAAGTGTATGTGTAAGGGATGAGGATAGAACAAGGAAGAGGAAGGTGAAATCGCGCGCGATCCGTGGTCCGGTTAGGTTAGGGTACTGCTCCGGCATTCACTTGGTGTTGATCGGATAAATCACGGAAAACTACCGATCAGAGCAGGCGTCCGCTAGAATTTTCCTTCAGAGACTGAATTCGACCTAACTGAAAAGCTAGTGTCAAAAATCCCGCCACCCTCGGGACTTGCATCTGGGCCCTCCCGGTCAGGGGGACTGCAGTGACATTAGTTGATGCCCTGAGCCATCTCTCCCGGTCCATCCAGCGGGGGAAAACTCCGCCACATTCTGTGATACACTTCACACAATACCGCGCTTCTTTTCAGACTGTGCTTATTCCGTTCTCTGGATATTCGCCCATGCTATAAGATATGCGTACGATGTTTCGATTGTATTGGTAAATGGAAATCTAGGCTCGTTTATTATCAATTTTGTAATTTTTGAAATATACAATAAACAAGTACGGAAACGTTAATGATAGGTAATCAATGAGCGATGGGAGACCAGTCACCCCTAAAATTATTAATAGAATATGAAGTTTGTTCGCTAATTAATGTATTGCCTCTTTTATAAGCCCCTTCGTATGTTTAAAGTTCGAAACCATCTGTGAAATCAACAGATTTAATAACATATATATTCAACAGTTTTCGATATATTTTGGCAAATACATGCACATCTCCGATGCATATATTTATGATTAATCCATTTTCCAGTATACCAACAACAAACTTTCATCGCTACTTTCAATTACAATGAATCAAATGAGTCCTCGCTTCTGTACGTATCATTAAAAAGATCCTTACTCCCACAGTTACATTTGCCGTAGTCTTCGTCCCTACAGGACTGCGGTCGGTCTCGCCGACATCGCATGCTCTCGCAACCATCGCCTTCCCTCAGTGCTCCTCCCGTCATCTATGTCTTCCCCGACACTTCGACGCGCCTCCATTAGCAAGCGTTCCTGTGCAGCGTTATCCTCGCTACACGCTAATATCTTTGTCTCCACGCCTGCCCACGCCCGACTTCTTGTCGCACCCGGTGCCACCGGACGGCGCACACACTAACGGCGCACGCCTGCCAACTGCGCGGCTGCGTTCTCTTCACGCTTCATCGCCTGTCTGAGCACCCACTTGCGTGTCAAGGAGGCCGCTCTCTCGTACGAGGCACTTTGTGATCTTTTGTTTGTTCGCTCCTCCGATTCGTATAAAGTGTACGAAATACTTCATTTTCCAACGTTTTCCATTTTTTCCCGGGGAACTCGATGCGTTTTCACTCGTATGATGACGATATTCCCCCCCCTTTCTAGTCTTCTATAGGGGAAATTCAATAATACGTATGTAATCTTATCTCCTTCAAAACCTCTGTGTGAAACATTTAGTAAATCACGCTACGGGAATGATAGAGTATTGAATCTGTAAAATAAAGGACGTCTATAAATATGAATCATGCGTATTTCGTTTCAAAACTTAATTCATTTTATTCACAACAGTGTTTAACCATTAATTGGTACGATAATCCTTGATATTATTTTCTTTCGCAGAATTCTGGATGTGTTAGAAACTGATATCAATCGTCTTGCCAACATTTATTTTGAGAGGATATCTGTGTCCATCGCTACAGAATGCATACTGTGCCTGAAAACCTCAGAATCTAGCGAATAATCTCATTACTCTAATTTTCAAGATTTTTTAAAAAAATGTGTGTGCCCAAAATGACTCTCGCTTAGTCAATGCACGCATAGAAAGGCGTGCGCTACGGGCCATCGAAGTAGCGGAAGGCGAAGGCTTGCGCTCCACTTCGCGCGCCTGGAGTCGGGATAATAATTTCAATTCTTAGTTACACGACGCGAAAGAAACTTAATGGGCTTGAAAATCGAACATGAATTGAGAGTGCACCACATAAACCGAGCCCAGATCTTTCACCCAGAAGTACTTCTCCATAGCAAGACCGCACTTGAAATGTTGATAAACTAGGCTGCAAAACGTCATGATCCACAAAGCTAAAGATGTTTGATAAATTTGAAAGTTATGTGACAGTAAGTGTATATTTTCTAACCGTGTTACTAGCATATTCTTATGTAGTAATAATATTTAAAAATATTTTCCCAATCAAAGTTTCACCAAAACTTGCATTTTGGTCCTTTTGGGGTCGTTTCCTTGGGAACTGTTTAAAATCTACGAGGTCTGGGAAAAAGTAGTAGTTTGCAGCCAACAGACTCCAGTAAGCTGCATGCAAGTACTACGTGAAAAATTACTCAAAGACGTTTCCAGTTTGCCGCAGCCTCAATGTCGTTTATAACATAACTGTTAACTCGATTGACTTAATCACGAATCAATTCAATCTATTTTTCTCCTTTCCACGGACGTTCCATGCTGACGGTGTTGAGAGTTTCAGATTTTCTTCCCAGTGAGATGTTGACTGTTTCGATTACTAGGGAGATGCTGTAGATGACGGTTGCAGCGAGGGTTGTGATTGCAGACACCGCAACGGCGGGCGAGGGTGGAGGCGGCGCGGCGGCGAGTGCGGCGGCGGTTGTTCGCGAGTGAAGTCGAAAGCTGGGTTCGTGACGTGTGCCAGGTCAGCCAGAACGACTCCTCGTGCGGAACCGCTCGCCCTCACCACCCCCACCACCCCCACAGCCAACACCGACACCACCTCCTTCGCCTCCTGCCTGTGCTTTGTCGCGTGCACTGCCATATCGTCGCTATTGTTAACTGGTCTCTGTCTCCACCCCGCCCCTCCCATTGTGTCTTCGTCACGCCCATTACTGTATTTTCCCTCTACATCTTGACTTCGTCAGCACCGCTAATTTTCCCTCACCTTGCCGCATTTTTCTCGCCTTTGTCTACATCCATCACCGTTGCCGCCTCAGCCGCCTGACGCAGCCGTTTCCTCGAATATCGACCGGCCGTGTCACCGCCCTTCCCCTCGGCCTACGCGATTCGACTAGGGGCGACTAGAAATGGCGCAAGACGCGGTCTCCCAATACGTTCTCCCTTCCCCGTCGTCTGGGAAGTCCCTAGTGTGAGGTGTCGATTAAAGAGGTGGTGGGCGGAGAAGCTGGATGCCTTTGGGTTGAGGGAGAAAGTAATGCGCGGGCTATCGATTGAGTGGGAACAAAGGAGGGATTATTATTCATTAGGGATTGAGAAAGGTTTACGCCAGTACCTTTACCGGAAGTGATCAAGAAGATGACTTCGGCTTCAAAAGAAAGGTTTTCCTTTCATAAAAAAGAAAGAAAATATAAACTTAAACTGTGGTTACGTGATAGGTTTCTATAACATTTATACGCTTTTTTGAAAGGCGTTTTATAATAGTTCACTGGAAACTATATTTTAGTGTTAATATGATTTATTACGTAATGAAGACACTGTGTCAGTAAAGAAATATTGGGAGATTTTAAGTCATTCTTTCATCCATATTTAAACAGTATTTTTTACTCTCTGATATCCATACGCGCAATTACAGTTTTATCCAAATTTTTGTGTATTTTACCGGATAATATTAAAATAATTAAAACACTTTGAAATATTTTTTTATTACGACTTACAAATTTCTTATTTAATTACCGCAATATTTCTATGATTTTACTAATGAATTGAAAAATTATTTTAAGTAATTTGTTAGCATTTTGACAATTCTATAAATGCAAATAGAAACACGAAAAGCCAGGAAATATAATTTGAAGAAGTATTTTATGAAGTAAGAAATGATAATAGTCGTGTACGAAGAAAAATGCGATATCGAACTTGTAAGATGAAATTAAAACTCAAATCTGAAAAAGATTCAGCAATAAAAGTATAATTTGAAAGCGTATAGTGCAACTATCCCAAAGGATAATCCACTAACACGAAACGAAAATTAGAACAGGACAATTGCTACAACCATTTGAGTAGCAACACTGCGCGGCATACCAACAGCAACGAAACGAACTTTCTCGCCCGTATTTTCACGCAAAATTAAGCGAAAAGCAATCGAATTTTCGAGGGAGTGTTCCCGATCTTATTTCAAAATCTATCTTTATGAAACTCATTCGATTAAGGAAAAAAATCTGTTATCACAATAGTAATTGTAGAAAGACGCCGAAAAAAATTATTTTTTTGCAATTTTCGAAAAATTAGGTTTTTTACGAAAATGAAACACGCATCCATTCTCTTAAACGTCCATTACACTAGCCAATAAAAATTGTATTACAGAAATGAAGCCATTCTTTTGAGGATTTGGAAAATGTCCCATGGAATTCATGTGAAGTGCCCCCAAAAATTAAAATATCGGTTTCAAATTCAAGGGACTACGACTTATCCATATTGATTAACAAATAACAATTTTTGAGAAAATCGGCTGAACGGTTTAGTCACTAGCGGTGTTCACAGAAGGACGGACAGACACATGGATGGATGGATGGATGAACGGACGAACAGACAGACGTTTTGCGGTGTCATTCATTCGATTTTTCGGTATCAAGGACTCACAAAAAATGGATTCTGCCAACACCGCGTGTTAAAGGAGTTTTTTTCTAAATTTAGCAACTAGATTTATGCACTTTTTCGTTACCAGGGGTCGTCAATAAGAGTTTCGTCTGCCGAAAATTCGCCTTGTTTTCGCGTAGCATTACGTCACTTTCTCTCTACTACGAGAAAGGAACAATTGCTAGATAACTTTGAGTTGCGGCGTGCCAACAGCAACGAAACAGACGAAGCTGCCCGTAAGCGGCGAAGTCTTTCCTGCAGCGTCGTCCGCAGCGCCAGTGGCGGCGCAGGAGATCTGTCGGCGGAGCGCAAGCCGACTTACTGCGTTTGTTTTAGCTCTCCCCATAATTACGGCGCCACTGTTTATGGGCCACCCGCCGTCTCCCCGCCTCCCACCGATTTACTACGTGGGCGGCGCCCGCGGCGGCGGCGGTGGCGGTGGCTCCGTTAGCTCCACATCCACAGAGCGCAAAGCTCCTCGCCGCCCCCGCCGCCTCCGCCGCCTCCGCCGCCTCCGCCG
>BOPP01000031.1:10210717-10234864 GCA_017312745.1 Gryllus bimaculatus
TCCCTCCCACCCGCGTCCTCCCATCCGCGTCCTCCCGCCCGTGCGCAGGGGAGGCTCGTCGCGCGGAGGCGGTGAACGCGATTGCGTCGCGCGCGCTGGGAGCCGCGTTCTTCGCCCCGCTTGCCGCTCCGCATCGAGCGAGATAATCGTGCAGCGCCTCGTGCTCAATTGCGCCTCGTGAACGCCAAGGGCCGAGAATCGCGCGCGCTAGTGGCTACGCGATCTTGACACCACAGCGATTGGAAATGTGGTATTCAAGTATTTTATAAAGGAGCTGAGAATAGGGATTGCGAACGTGAGAATATCTGCGTACAGATATTTTGTCACAGAAATTATAGGCGGTTTCCGGAACACTCTACTTGTTATTATTGAAATTGAATTACGTAAATAAATCGACGTCACGAAATTCAAGAATGTATCATGTTCACATAACATTTACTAAGTATGGCTTGCAAAATGTGTTATAAGTTATCCACATGTTTTAACAACTATTTTAATTATATACCTTTAAAAAAAAAATGAAAAACCCAACTCTTTTCGTCAAATTCAAAAGGAAACATTACGAAGGTTCCGACGAACCTATATGCTAGTTGGGATAATAAAAAATGGAGTGATGTCATTAATGACCGTTTTATACTTACACATCAATAGATTCTTTCAAAATAGAGAATTTTTGCCATTACATTTAGTAATAGAATGATAAAATCATTGTCTGTGAATATACATTCAAACCATTGTTATGCGTATTATCAAAACACGATATAATTTTTAAAAAAGTAATAAGAGTTGACAATAAATGTAGCATTCATCGAAACACTAGTACAATCAAAAAATAACAAATTTGGAACGTTTCGACCACATTGAGATACATTAAATTTGTTAGGAGCAGTGGATATTATAGTTAATGCTGAAAACGTGTGAATTTTTCTTAAACATGGATCTACATTAAGTTTAATATAAAACTTTACCACACAAAAGATGTTTAGAATTTCCAAACCTGTTGAAGTTGTCTGGTTTTTGTTCTACGAAAACGGTTAAAATCCTTTTTTCATAAAGTAAACATGAGTAATAAACTGTGTATGACATAAAATTCATCGTTCTTTACAATCCAGGCATCACTGACCTGATCGAAATGAAACTTGTTTCTCATTTGTGCATCTATTACCTTTACTAAGTAGAGCGTGCAAAAACACTACTTCATTAAGACGTACAACTTTCTCAACCAGTTAGGGTACTTTACATACCAAAGTTGTTCCATAATGATGTCTGCAACGGAATAAATTGAAACACCATTCGTCTTTCGGATTGTCAAGCAAATGTTTGCCAAATTTTTTGTCTGTACAGTTATAAATCAAGTCTTAATTTGAATATAACCCGAGGGTCTGCTTCAATGAATAACATTGCAATAATTACAGCATCTCAAGGAATACTTTCTAGTATTTCCTCCACAGTGCTACTACAAATCTTCGATTATTTTTTGAAGTGGTTGATTTCTCGCACTTCCCTCTACGCTGGAAATTATTCGTTCATTCTTTCAATATAAATTGCAGAACCATTTGCGTTGGGAGAACCAAAAGGAAAACGGTCTGATTTATGAGGATTGTTCGTTGAAAATTAAGTCTCCCAGTTGTAATATACGATGACCTCGGCGCAAAGAGCTTTTCCATTAGTACAGTCGCATACCCTCCACTAATTATTTTACCTTTCGTTTATTCAGAGCCATTCCAATTTACTGTATGTCAAAACGTTTACCTCTCAAACATAGTTTTTATCCGCATCGGTATTTACCTCATAAATTAATGTTCATTTTACAGGATGTCAGAAATTTGTACAAGATACTTCTGAATTTCAATCAACTCAAAAAAGGGTACAAAACATAAAATAATTTGAATATTTGTGTTATTGTTACGGGAAAGCAACTACTTGCATTGATTGGATACTCTACAATGAATGATTAGAATTCAGCAGTTCAGAATTGGGCGTTAGTCTCATTAATATACAGCGAACATGTTCGTTTTTGAAGTCCTTCAATTTTTCACTTACTTTGAAATTGCCAACTTCATTAATGTCGATGATTTGTGAGCTGTAATAGAACTTTCGGAGTACAGATTTTCACATCACAACTTGTAACATTCACAGTCTTCTCATGTTCTTCTTGTGTTGATTTACTTCACTGCCCTAAGAGTCTCACTGCTTCTACCACACTTTTGGTACATGTACATTCTTCTTATTTTCAGAAAATGTTACGAAAAAATTACGTCAACGAATACACATATGAGCGCTCAAACTCATTTTTAATTAACAAACATTAATGGTCAGATGACATTTCTAAAGCAAATCGAAATTTTCTGGTCGTTAGGATTGTCACTAAACAATGTTACGCCACCTGGTATGTTCAAAATTATGTAATATACTATGATTTTAAAATGCCAACACTTAACGAAGAAATAAAAATGGTGTTGTAAAAATATTAAAAATTAAAATATTATACAAAGAGTTTATCCAAAAAAATTTCTAGACATGAGTTTGGAAAAACATTCTTAAAAAATTCGAACATTTACTTTTGCCTTACTGATTTTGAAGTTTAGTTATATGTGTAATCAATTGTATTAATGGAGAGATACTGATGGCTATCTTCTTCAATCAATCCTAATTATCTAGTCAACAAATTGACTTATTGTTCTCCAGATTGTAAATAAACGTTTAATAAAAACAATGTTGTGCAGCGTCCAGACGTCCACTTATCTGGGCCGGTTGTAATCGCCATCCGCAGCCTTCGGCAACATCGACACTGCGTGCCTTTGCTCCCTCCATAACCACAGCTTCACGAGCAAACGCCTGCTTCTTCACTCTCGAACCGACTTTCTTGCACGAATTCCAATAATAACTGCGAGTTCTTTATTCGCCAATATTGCCGCAACAACCCGGTCAGGGTGTTGAAAGCGACGCCTCCGCTGGAACAGAGCTGATGCTGGATATTACTACGTCATGGAATGGCTACAAATAAGGTATTTATCTCGCGGAATATATCGCAAGATTTTCAATACACCACTCTTTATCACTGTCGTAATCATTATGTCTATTGTTTTTAAATGTGACTGGAAAAAAATCCACCCAGGAAGAAGAGCTGTCATTACGCTATTAATTTATAAGAGAAAATATGTAAAATTAATTTTCAATTAGTACCTCTGGTTCCCTGAGTTCTTCAACGAAAATATCTTTTTTTTAAAAAAAAGTCAACGGCCTAGTATTCCGAGGAGTTGCGAAACTGTAAGTCGTCCATCCCATTCACTGGGAAGCAAGCCACAGCCCTCTCTCTTCTCTTTCTCTTCGAAACCTAGTTAGGCGTCGCCCCCCCCCTCGCTCCCGTCGCCCAGGGCGGAGTCGCGGTTCCGGCTAGCGATTTGCTGCGACTTCGAACGCCCGACTGCGCACACGGCAGGACGTGCAAAATAAACGCGAAGCAATAAGTTGTTCTGACGGAGAGTGGCAGTGTGAGGCAACGCAGTTCGCCGAACAAAATCGAGAGCTGGAAAGAAGCCCTGCTGGGAATATAAATTTTCTTTCCGTTCGTGTTGAACGCCTCAATTTTCTCGTTGGATCTAGTCTGGTTGATCGTGGACGCCGATAGTCGTGTGTTGTGATATATGGCACGAATCCGGTATTTCTTCTAGAATATCGTTTGGGATTAATTACTATTTGTGTTACAATAGTTGAAAGCATGAGAACTCTTGCAAGATTTTTTGCGTATCATTGAAAGCATCGTCTTACAAAATATTGACACAACTGCGAGTTCACCGTAAAACCTTTGTTTTCTGAAAGATATAAAAATATAAATTCAATATAAAATATATTAAGTTTTAACATTTTTATACAGCTTGCTCTTCAATATACATATATTACATGTAATTTATTTTAAACGTTTAATTTTCCTTACGTGTAAAGACATTCTTCTGCGGATAGAATATATTTTTGAGGTATTTAAGTTAAAGAAATTTAAAATATTTTCAATATTTCTTTTTAAAAAAGTATGTTTTACTCTCGTATTGTAATTATTTTCCTGTTGAATCCTACTAGCATGTCGTTTTGAAAAATATTAAATATAACACTTATTACTTAATAAAGCGAGAGGAATTATATTCCGTATGTATTTAAAATAAATTAATTTCATTTATGCTTCTATGTTTAATTTATGTTCATATTTTTCATAGGAAATCCCATTACTAACTAAACAAAGTGTTTCCTTTCTTGAAGTAACGAGTCCTTATCAATCTTTATTTAAATGTATTCATCTGAAATTTAATTAGATGTGTCCCAAGGTAACTCAACTAAAGAACGGCATTGCACGCGCTAACCGCGTTGGAGACGAAGTGCCAGATAAAGCCCAGTAGTTCTTTGTCTCTACTCTTGTTAATAAGATCGTGGCTCGTTACAGAATAAGTGATTCAGTGAAAACGTTCCAGTACCTCCTACCACGTAGACTGCTTTAGTATGCAACTCACGTAAGAGGGCTACCAGGCCTGGGCGCGGGCCATAGGTATGTGGCAGGAAGAGGAACTCTTAGAGGCACGATTCTATTTTTTACACAGGTGGGCGGCAGCGCTAAAGGAATCGATGTCGTGACGCAGGTTACTGCAATGTGGGTGGGACAACAGTTGCATACCCTAGCGGGGGATGTTCGCAACATTTATTTTGAAAGAACTATTGAATGAAATATTTTCAACTAGGACACGGACGTTGTATGACTGCAAAAATGGAAAATAATGGAATCACTAAAATTGGGGAAAACGTAGCATGGCTACTGGAGGTATGTGCATTCGACGGCATGTGACATACGAAAGGATGAGGTAATTTATACAATTCTACGGCAATTCGTTTACTGATGGAGATGTGAGTCTTTGAAATTTACTGGAGTGAGAAATATAAGTGCAGCACTATTCGCTGCCTTTTTGAGACACCATCACCAATAACTGCAATTAGAATATCGACAAGCTAAAGACGGTCGCGTATATGATAAAAAAACTCTATGTGCGTGAAAATGTTGGGTTTATTCTGATCTGGAGGTACGCGAGTGAGAAAAGCACAAGATAATCTCTGCATGTGAAGAACATGAGCGTACTCAATGCCCGAAAAGTGGAACAGCCTACCGGCCGAGCCCTTCGTTTTTTTGGTCCCCGCTCGCTGCCCTTCTCAAACGCTCACCATATATGCCTTCTTTACACGTTTTTTCGTCTCATCGTTTCTCTGTACGGAAAATGGATCGCAAAGGGACTACTGTTTCGATACCGAAACTGGATAAACGTTAACGATCATTTCGTTTTCGTGCACGCAATCGTGATGAAAATATTTCCTCCGCTCGCCGCAAAATACGCTGAAAACCAAACATTCTAAAATAGCTTCTATGGTAGCAAATTAAATTTGGTTATATTCGGAATGAGCACGGAACGAGACAACAGAACACAGTACATGTTCTATTTCTCACAACGTCACATCACAATACAATTCAACACCTGAAAAAATGAAGCATGCGTCATTTTTTCGTTCAAATTACATCCAGCTTGGTCGGTCACTTTTCTACATCGATGAAAAATAAAGCAAAAATGATCGTGTTAAAACTGGCTTTACATTTTGATGTTCACTGTCCACCCTCGCCGCCGCCAGCTGGCACTAGCCCGGCATCCATTGCCCCCTCCGATTGACGCTGTGTGTGCCACCAAATGGTGTCTGGGTTGAGTTTTCTTTCGTCTGTTATGAATGGCGCTCCTTTGCTAGTAATCGTTTTTGGATTAATATTCCCAATCACAGTGCCAGCTCAGTGGTTGTTAGAACTGGGAGCCTCCATCAATCTCTCGTTAACCGTTCATTGAGAGCGTGTTAGTGTCTTGGGTTTCTAGGCGCATTATCTACTATGGTCGATGGTCCATTGTGACCAATAGATCTGAGTGCAGTGTATTATAGCCGGGAGGTAGCGGTGGGCATCGTTTCGCTAGATAGTGAGTTTCGCACCGACATGACATACACGTCAGCTTTATAAATGAATTGTTGCCTTATTTTACGTGGCGAGACTTGGGCCAACAGGCCCGCTCTTCCGTCTGACCACGCAAATTTTGCTACGCTCTTTTCACCCACTAGCGCAGAAAGGAGATATCACTCGGGCGACTAAACAGGCGATTTGAATTTAGCTCAGATGCTTCATTTAGGCTTGAGGATATTTTACGTGCAGCAAATCTACGAACATGGGACAGCCGGCTTTACTTCCCCTCCGAAGGAAGGCGTACGAAGGATTCTTTCGCCCTTGAGAATCCACAGCTTCGGTCGGCCAACTTGGGAATAACACTTCGATACGCTAACCGTTACACCAAAGTCGCCGTAAAAGAGACTTTCCATCAGGAGGACCGCCTCAGGTGATAAAATAAGGCCCCGACTGGCCTTTAGGCCCGCGTGCGGTTGTGCGAACGACGCCCAAACGTATCTAAGAGTAAGTGTAAGGGAAGAAGAGGGACAGACGAGAGGAGGGAAAGAGCGCTAACTGTAGTCCGTTTGTTAGAGAATTGCCTCAGCGTTGACCTGGTGTTGATCGGAGAAACCAGGGTTAACTACCGGGCGCTAGAATTCTCCAGACTGCGGCTGAATTTGACCTAGCTATCTACTCAGTGTCGAAAATCCGCCTCTGTCCTACCACCTGCCTATCAGAGGCAGTGCAGCGACAACGAACATTGTCAGTAAGCCCTCAGCCCAGTTGTGCGTAACACGAGGCAAAGGAGTGGGCTGGCAGCGAGCAGTGGGCGACGAGAGGAAGGTAGCGCGGAACGGCAACGCAGGGGGGGGGGGCGGAGGCGCTGGCAGGCGACCGAGTCGGCGCGACGACGCCTCCGCATACGAAGCCGCGTCACGTGCCCGACACGGGGCGTCGGTGACGACACCCACGGGCGCATTCCCGTCACGTGCGCGCCGTCCGCGCGCGCGGCGCAGTGGCGGCGGCGGCGGTGGCGGTGGCGGTAGTAGTGATGGAGGTAGGGGTGGCAGTGGCGGGGCAGTGGCAAGGCGGGAACGGAGGTAGTGGCGGGGGATGGGGCGTTGGTGCAGGCTGCGGCCGCGGGGTAAGAAGCGATGACGACCCTGGGTGGTGGCAGCGGTGGAGACGGTACGCTGTGAGGTGGCGGTAGGGGCGCTGCGGCAGGCGGGGCATGGCGTGGGCGTCGGCGGAGGTAGTAGGCGGGGCTGGGGGGGTGCGTGAGAGTGCAGCGAGCGGGTGGTGGTGGGGAGGGAGGCGACGGCCGGCGGTAGGGGTAGCAGGTGCGGCGTGACGGTAGGTGGAGTGCGGCGAAGGGGTGGCAAGGGGGGGTGGTGGGGCGGCGGCGGGAGCGGCGACGGGAGCGGTCGGGAGCGTGGGCGGGGGTGGTGGCGTGTAGGTAGTGTGGCGGCGGACGGTTACGAGTAGGTAGTTTGTGGTGGGGCGGCAGCGGCGGGGCGGGGGGAACGGGGTGACCAAGGTGGTGGCGGAGACGGCGGTGACGGCGGTGACGGCGGCGGCGGCGCCCGAGTGCGCGCCCGGGAATCGAAACCCCGCGTGCGGTTTCGCGCCCGACCGCTGCACCGTCGGCGCTTCTGGGCTGCGCTGCACGTCCTCGCGCTGGCGGACTTCGTTCCGTTGCGGCTGACTTACGGGAAATCCTTGCGTCCTTCACACTCCCCACTCGCTCTCGCCCGTCGCTTCCTCACCGTGTCACCGCGTTTTCTGCTCTTTCGTTTCAAACATTGTCAGTTTCTCTTTATATAGTTTCTTCTAAATATTTTATAGTAGCTTTATTTGCAATGTTCAGGTAGTTTTGGCGGTTACTAGCTTGAATGTTTGATATGAATACTATTTTCAATATGCGTTTGCAATGCGAAAATAATTTATTCTTGGAGAATTTTTCTATTTAAGATCGCAAATTCTAAAGATTACAATTGCGTAGAACTTTAAGCATATCGTGCTAATAATGACTGACACAGTGTACAGAAAATTAGGAAACAACATCGTGAAGCATGTTGCAAAATTATAGTTTCATTTAATTTGTCACCCAGCCATTTCTCTTGGGTCAATTTATTATCTTTAACTCTCTACAACTATTGTGACTTACTTTAATTTCTTCTATATAATGTACCCATCATATTGTATTTTACCTCCCTTATTTCATCGTTACATCCTAATTTAGCAAATGCAGTTGTTCCTGTTAGACTTCTTGATTCACATCCATCACAGCTACCTTTGTCCCTCTCGCTACCTTGGGTTGTTTTGATCGTCTCGCTAGCCCTCGCCGCTTCCGTCCGGCCCTATCCGCTCCCCCGTGCCTTGCCAGGTGCAGCAGGGCTCGCCCAAAACGCTGAGTTCCGTCGGTCGCAGTACGCGCTGCCGCACTTGGTATTCCGGGAGCGCACTGCGCCGCTGTCGGGGCGGCCGCGGCAGAAAGCTCGCGTACCCCTAAGGACTCCGGCACCCGAGGATTCCCGTACCGTCTTCTTTTTTTTAATTTTTTTTTCGGCTTCACCGTTTTCCAGCGCTCTGTGATTGACGTGCGATTGGCAAGGTGAGCGACGTGCAAAATGTAACGTGGACGAGAAATATTTCATTATTTATGAGCTTCTCCCTGAATACGTAAACTCTACCGTGGGTTTCATGCTGTATAGCTTATTTGCGCAGATATAAACGTCTCTCTTCCATCACTGTTGACTTGCTTGAATTATTTATGACTTGTGTAATCAAATTTAGAGGCAACAAATGTCACAGTAAACCTGACATGCTTATGGATTCGTTCAACGTTTTATGAAAATGAAATATAATTTACATTATTTGTCAGGAGCTCGTCATTTCCAATGAATACTATCCACCTCAAAAATGTGTTATTTTAAAATCAAAAGAAGTAGCAATGTAGTATGTGATACCACTTCTCATAATACAGCTTTAACTAAGATTTCAACGAGTAAATTGTATGTAGTGAAATTCAGTTTCATCATAATGAGTAGTATATTAACTAATTGAGAAGGAAAGTGATTTACATCTAGAGTACGACATGACTCAAGTAAGTTTTGTTAGTTAGCCAACTAACAAAATATGTTTTCCCCTTTTGTTCTCCAAAAGTTTAAATTGTTTGAAGGAAAAACTCTCAACACGCTAGAGATCTAAATAAAAATGTTTTACTTGTATACTAATATTGTAACTAATATTTCAGAAATAACTAATGGTGAAAAAAATAGTTTCAATTCACAAGTTAATAAAAGTATTGATTATTGTCAGGGCCAACTCTAGTTGACAATTTCCAATGCTCTAAATGTCTCTTAATGACAATTTCTACGACTGTAATGAATAAAAAATAAAAGTAGAAATGATGTACTTGCCTTCTAAGATAGAAATATACTTCGATTTATTTCTAGTGGCACCTGACGCACGTCAGCTGTTACGGTATCATCCAATCGAGAGCTTGAACGACACTACTGTGACGTCACTATGGTGACGTTTAAGCTCCCATCTGGATGCTCAGCTTTCCAACAGCTGATTCTTGAGTTGAGAAAATCGCAGTATAGTCTGTTTGCCCTCAGCCACTGCCACGGTTATAGAGTACGGCGAGGCGGCGACACGCGTGAGCAATCGGGAGCGCGTGTCGCGAATCGTGCCTCCTCGCACGCCCTCCGTTGCCCTGCCGTGCCGTGCGGCGCCGTGCCGTGCCGAGCCTTCCCTTGCGCCACGCGTGGCGATGTGGGACGCCCTCGCCTTGGCCTGCAGGACTATTGTGCCTCGGCCTCGCAGGACCAAAGTGCTAACGCGCCGCGGACGTGCGGCCTTGCGCTGGCGTCGCATCCTTTGCCAGGCTGACGCGCGTGCGGACGTGTGCGGACAGACGTCGCACAGTGGGCACCGGGAAACCGAACGTGCAAGTGGTACAATTGGGGCGTTTTGAAATCTAGCTTCCCTACAAACGAGACAGTTAGGAGTGAAAAACATTGCATAAGATTTCAGAATTGTAAATATTTGTTTTTCTACAATCGAACAAAAATGTGAGCTTCTACCCATACGTGAAGTTAGTATTTCTTTAAAGTATGCAAATCATGTCGTCACCGTGCGTAAAATACTTTTCTTTCATGGCGACCACACGGTGCATAAAAGGATTTTAGCATGTAAGTAGCTTAAAAGTAAACAAATAAAGCACAGGTTATTAGCAAACAATGTTAATTTCATTATTTCTCAAACGCTTAAGTATTATAATTTCATTTATATAGTGGCGAAAAATTGCATAAACTTTCAAAAATGATTTTTTTTGTAAGATTGTATAAAATTATTGGTTTCTCCATGCTGCTACCCGTACGTGAAGTTAATATTTTCTTAAAACTTCTGATAAATGTGACGTCTCCGTCCGTAAAAGACCTTTTTTCACGACGACCTCAAGTGTGTAAAAGACTTACGGTAGATAGCTTACAAAAGAAGCAAGAAAATATGGCAAAAAACTTTAATTTCACTATTCTCAACTCTTCCCAATAACTATTAACTTATAATTAACTATTACCACATAATTAGTACGTCTCATCTGATGGTAGTAATTCTCATCTGACGGTATGTTTTTTCGTAAATACCTTAAGAATTTAGGGTAATAAATTAGATACAGCAGCCTTCGCAAATTCGAAGAACTTCCGTGAAATGTCAGCATTGCTTTTATTCATTTTATATTCAGTAATTATAACGACAGTTTACCAGTTAAACGACAGGAATTCGTATGAAACAAACAATGCCTCACTACTGTATGTCGCAAAACCAAGGCCTCCTGTTATACGAGCGTTAACAAGGGTGGGAGGTCCTTTCGAACAAAACATGAACAGCAGAGTTGAAACAAATCCTAATTCGTAATTTTTACACAATCGTAGAAAAAGTGTTGTTAATATATCATACAAACAAACAATAACTTTGCCGGTCCGGATGGCCAAGATCGCTAAGGCAGTAGGACCGAAGGATCCCGGGTTCGAGTACCGCCCCGGGCATGGTTGTATTGTGTTCGTCCTTTCACAGACCTATTATCATCATCATCATTATATCGTGTCATCCTCCTAGTTACCATACCGGTACACGCAATAGTGGTCGCTAATGATCTAAATGTTGATGCGATCTTAAATAACTAAAATAACAATAAGTTTATGCACTTAATATAAAACATTGAAGGATATTCGTGTCATAACATCTTCTTACAATACTCGTTCGGTTATCGATCTCGACGTCGTTTGAGACGTCTCCAATCTCTAACTGTATTGTCTTCAGATAATTATTTAGTAACTAGCAATTTGCGAGCACCTTTTGTCTGGTACCGACCCACTGTGCATCGCGTGGGTCGCCTCCGACAGTGATCCGCGCGGTGTGGGACAACGGGCCCCCTACCTTTGTGTTATGAATTCCCCGCGCCCACACACGCCTGTCGATCCATTCATCTTTCACCGCAGGATGGTGATGTATCGGTTTGGGCGAACGACTGACTGCGCGGCCGCGTGCGGTGAGGTCAGCGCCAATTTTCTTAACGGACGAACGAGGTCGTTTACTGAGTGGGTGGACGTGAGAAGCTCTTGCGATTACGACGACTTGTGATGTGAGTATGTTGCGTTGCACGTTGACATGTTACATCGAGACGCAATGACGCAGTATTTGTCCCTCCCACTACAAAAAATGTCACGCTTAAACGGCCAAGTAACTACGTTCCGTTAGTGTGTCGCATGGTATTTAATCACGTGAGGTTAAATGTTTCAACAAAGGGATAACAGTTTCGAGACCAAAAATACCCGAAATTATATTTAGTACTTAAATAGTTTTCCTTGAAATAAAGTGTTTATTCAAATTATTTAATTGTCTTTATTATTATTTTTATTATTATTATTTTTATTATTATTACTGTTAATAATAATAAACACAACAATAACAAACAATTTTAATTTCGAAAACATTATTTTTAATTCGTATTAGTTCGCAATGAATAATGGTTTTCAATTGATTGATTTCATTGATTAACTAAGTTTATGCCACTTCGTTAAAGAAGTTATTAATTTCATCATCAACGTAAATTTGCATAATTTGTTTGAGAATACTTATCTTTTTTCACTCAACCAAGAATATTCATTGCTCAGTGTGTTTTAAAGGCAAATATAAAATTGCCAATTTTTTATGGTTGCCTTTCTGGGAAAAAATTGTTGTTGTTTTTATGTATTTCTAAGAAAATTTTAGTTTCTTACTGGAAGCGATCTCGTAAATAGCTTCAGCCTGAAATTTTGTTTGTCCTCAACACATCTATTATGAGCTCATTCACACCTTACTTTACTTTTCCTCCATTCGAACTCGTTATCCCCCTTGACCAACACTTCACTTCCGGGAAATATTTGTTCAGACGAGTACAGCACGTCTCGTAAACGTCTCATTTGCCCGAATTGTCAACGAGAAAAATACTTTCCTGGTAGACATTGCCGTCAGACAGATGATGAAGCTGGCGCCAACATTTTCCTCGTTATTAAGAATTACGCGCATTAATCTCGCATATGCCGTGCGCTGGAGAGAAGACTGCCTGAACTTACATGGGCTTAAGGAGAAAAGCTGAGGAATTAGAGACAGTTTATTATGGCCTCGCGCGCGCAGTCAAAGATTAGTTGGTAGTAATGGGAATGCATGTAGTACTAAGTTAAAAAATTCCCAGTAATACAACCCGCGTTGCAGTTAAGCGAGTGACCTCTGCCAGAATTTTAGATAAATTTGATCTATTTAAGGTTTAATGGCCGGTGGTAAATTTCTAAAAAAAGTAATACAATATTCATCAAAATAACACTATACATTGAAACATAATAACATAAAGAAAGGGGAAAATCAATGCAAAGCAAGGTGCGAAACACAAATACATTCGCTGCTTCATTTTAATATAAAAATTTAAAAACATTAATTCGTACCAACATACTTGCAATATATGATTTACAGACACGTTCAATTAGGAAGTACTATACTCAACACTGACAATCAACATTTGCGCAATGACAATGCTCTTAGAAAAAATATAACGTTAAGCTGAAGATTTTTTCCAATTGAATAAATGAGAAATTTTATAAGTAATCAATTAATTCATTAAAATTTTATTTATTTTTACAGAATAATCAAAACCCACTAACTTCTCTATTCATTTTAAATTTAATTTTCCATATCCAAGCTTCAAACTGTATGTAACACATCAGGTAGCTCTATCTGTTTAGGCAGTGAAACATGTTTTTAATAATACAAACCACGTTAGTTCATTTGAATAATTTGTATGAGGAATTTTAAAAATAACCTTTTCTGTTTTCGTGCACATGGCACAAGTGAGAGAGAGAGAGAGAGAGACAAGAGGTAATTCAAGATCAGAAGCGTTCTCATTGACTTCATCAAGTTGATACGAGATATGAGCTGTTGTCTCATGGTATGGAGTGTTGAGTATTTCATCAATCTGATAAAACCCTAAGCAAACCACCTGCTAACCTTTGAAAAGGTTAAGATTCCAATTAGTTAGATAATGACAATACGATCGAGAAACGGAAGCCTTTGCAAATTGTTCTTATCCAATTATTAGTTCCATACAACGCAATACAACTGAGTCGTAGTGGTTGTTATGACTACGGCATTGTTTTACTTATACTTTGTAATAGAATCTACCAATATTTGATTTATTACACCCACTTCGCTTTTACTAAACTACTAACGAATTTCAAACCTGTAATGGGTAGCCATTACGTTCCCCACCTCATATTTATCTTGCAATAGCTACATTCCTGTGCCACCGTCATAATATTTCATTCGCGAAATAAAAATATTTGAAAAATGTATCGTACAAAATAAGCTGACATTATTTACGTTATCTCACTCCTGTCTCGCTAACAGGGCTAGAAATTATCCACATTCAATGCACTAATCTAGAAGTTGAATTCACAATAACTTGCGCACTAGGAGCAGAGCCATTAAAATAATTTCAAAAGAATACGTAATCTGCTATCCAATCAAGCCAAATTGTAATTCACTTCAGAAAAAACATTATTTTTAAATATTAGACATTGAATAAAATTACAGGTTTTGTACGGTAATATTTCCGCAACTATCTACACGTGCACAAAACTTAATTTTAATTAATTTTTCCTCTAGATTTCATTATTAAGGATTTTTTTTATTGCAGATTCTCAAATTTACGTACGAAAATTTACATCCTTGGTTGATAAAAGAGGGTAACCAAGGAATGAAATCACAATGGTAAAACAGAGCACAATTAGTATTAGTACTATGAGTATTTCGGATGAACTACGAATACAGAACCTCGGAACTTAGTCGTTGTGATATTCGCAAAAATACATGACATTGCATTATTTAGGATACAGGAAATTCCTTGGAGTTGGGTAAATCCATAACTTTCGCGCTCGGCGACTCCGAAAATGTTCCCTTCCGCGGCTATGCGGCGCCCATTGGGCGATCTTCCCAGCTCAACTATCTCCCCCCCCCCCCCGAGGGGCCCATGCGTGTCGCAAGCGCGCGCGGCTCCGCGGAGACCGACGGCAGAAAACAATATTCTGTTTCGCTCCAATAGGGCCAGCAGCCCGCGCGGCGACCGCGCCGGCGCCCCCCCTTCCGCCCCCGCCCGCCGCCCCACGTCGGCGCGCTCGCGACCTGCGCCCGCGGCCGCCCCGCCCATTATTATCACGTTTACTCCCTCGGCGGCGGGAGGGTGAGGGATATAACGAAGGCGAAGGAAGAGAATGCGGTTGGGTGGAGGCAGGGCGGGGTGAGAAACGAGGAGAAGACGGGGGTGACGGGGGCTCCCGGCGGAATGGGAGGGGAACGTGAAAGAAGGGACGGAACGGGACCGGGATGGGACAGGGACGGGACGGGACGGGACGGGGCGGGGCGGGGCGGGGCGGGATGGGACGGGACGGGACGGGACGGGACGGGACGGGGCGGGGCGGGACGGGACGGGACGGGGCGGTGCGGGCGGGGGCGGGACGGGGCCGGAGCCAGGGCGGGACGAGCGGAGCGGGTAGCGGGACGGAGCGGAGCAGCGGGACGGAGCGGAGCGGCGAACGGAGCGGAGCGCGACGGAGCGGAGCGAGGACGGAGCGCGAGCGGAGCGGAGCGGAGGGACGGTGACGGAGCGGGAGAGCGGGCACGGAGCGGAGCGGGACGGAGCGGAGCGGGACGGAGCGGAGCGGGACGGAGCGGAGCGGGACGGTGCAGTGCGGATCAGAACTGGGTGGAGGGGGGAGCAGGAGTGAGGGAAAGGCGTGACGGGGCAGGGCAAGCATAGCAGGGTATGGATGGCGGCGTGGGCGGGGTCAGGAGGGTGAGTCTGGCAGTTCTGGAAAGGCGGAACGGTGCTAGTGATTGGACGAACAGGATGAGGCAGGGCGGGGTGGATTAGCCGTGGGGGTGTGGATTAGCGAGTCGGCCGGAATCACTTTGGAGGATGGAGGCTGACATGGCGGGGAGTGCGTGGAGGAAGGGACGGGAGTGTGAGGTTGGCGGGGCGTACGGGGTGGGACGTGGAAGGACGGCGAGTACGAAGTGAAGCAGGGCGAGGGAGGGCGTGGCGAGGAGGTGTCACGCATGGCTTCCTCGCGACGGCCCCCGCAACACTTTCTCGCTGGCGCCGCGGTCGGCGTTCCGACGGCGGTGTCTGCCCCGCCACGCGCCCCCGCCACGCGCCCCCGCCACATCGCTTTTGACCTCCGCCGCTCCGAGTGCTTTATTCCCCTTTCGCAGACCATTGGCAGCATTTGCATTGTAACAGTCCACTTCCGCTATTCAACTTCGGCTTCTCGCTTCACTTTCTCTGATGGTTATTGATCGTCCTATATTCATAACTCGGAATCGGAAAATATTTCTTTACCAATTCAATCCTTCACTCCAATCGTCCTATATCCCATTTCATTGCGTCATTATTCACTCCCACCACAGTCGCGTAGAGTTATTTTGATATTATCTGAAAACATACCGTATGAATGTGGGCCTAAACTCCACTGGTCTACTCCCCAGCCCCCGCTCAGTGGTCTCATCCCTTCAAAACGCCTTGTACGAGAAACAACAGAGAGCGAAGTGGATAAAAAGCAACGCATCCTTTAAATGATAGTCGGAGATGAACATCTCTTCACCAGGGATAAAGGGAACCTTGTGTGATTTCTGAATTTTGGTGATTCACCATTCTTATATTATATATCTGTTATTATATACGATATCCCATTTGTTATGAATTATTTAAAAAAAGTTAAGTGAATTTTGATTTTGTGACGTACAATAATATTTACAGTTAGTTTTAGCTTCTCACGTGCTACAATCTTCGGAACAAAATTACAAAATTACATTGTTAACATATATTTATAAAGCAATAGAACGAATAATTTTACACTGTGACAATTTTTCTTAAGTAAGATAGAAACTAATAAAGAAGGAAATATTATTTTCATCATGTTGATAACTGACACAATGTCTAGATGCTTCATGTTAAGCATGTACGGTGTATTGATAAATGGATGTCCTTATACAGTATCTAAACGCCCCATATTACAAATATTCTTTTTTAGACTTATACGTTTAACTAAAAATATATAAAGAGACTGTAAACGGTTCACCTTACATCGCCCCCTCTTACATATTCCCTGGTACAAGCATCTCGACTGCCTGGACCACCATGGTCGCGAACGCCATCGCCGCCCAGCGAAGTCGCTCCTCGCGGGTGGGAAGTCGTTCTGAAGAAGATATGAACATCTCCACGGCGCGGGGGCTCCTCTGCGGTTGCAAGCGACAGCGAAACTTACGAGGCAGAGCTTTAGAGCAGGGTTGTCCAGCTGGCGGCCCGCGGCGCCATTTGTAGTGGCTCACGAAAGGGTTTAGATTTTGATTAGATTTATTTAGTCAAAAAAACAGTAAAAACTGTATGTGACGTATGGGGGAGAAGATTATCTGCGCCAGTTTTCTTGAGTTCCAGAATACCTTTGATTTAGATGCTTAAATTAGATTAATTTAGGTGATCTGGGCTGTCCGGGTGACGCGGCGTCGAAGGCTGAGTTGCCGACGTTTCGACCATCTTGTCGTGGTCTTCCTCAGGTCTGGTGACGACTTCCCATCCACCAGCCCTGAGGAAGACCACGGAAGGATGGTCGAAACATCGGCAACTCAGCCTTGGACGCGACGTCACCCGGAGAGCCCAGATCACCCACATGACTCTGGCCGCGGAATCCTACGACTTCATTTAGATTTATTTAGTCAAAAAAGACAGTAAAAACTGTATGTGATGTATGGGGAAGAAGATTACCTGCGCACATTTTCTTGAATACCAGAATCCCTTTGGTTTAGATGCTTATATTAGATTTATTTAGTAGAAAACTCATTAAAAACTGTATGTGTCGTATGGGAGCGAAGAGTATCTGTGCACATTTTCTTGAGTACCAGAATCCCTTTGGTTTAGATGCTTAAATTAGATTTAATAAAAAAAACAGTAAAACTTGTATGTGACGTATGGGGAAGAAGATTATCTGCACACGTTTTCTTGAGTTCCAGAATCCCTTCCCGTCATTTTAACTATAAATAGTTGAAAGATGAGTAAAAGTTTAAAAGAAATAAGTAAAAATAAATTTTAAAGAAGCGCGAGATTAGCAATATTTGAAAAAATAGACGTTTTTATTTCCGAATTATAGAAAACTTATTTGAATCGGTAAAGGAATTCCAAGTATGTTTTTTCTGTATTGCTAACAAAATAGTAACTGCCTCTTACCTCTACTCCTACCATTACAAGGAAAAGGATAATTCAACAAACATGCGCATATTAAGCTACATTTACGTCCAGAAACAAAACAAGGGGCCATCTCAGCATTTGCTCAATGGATCAGGGAAACTTGTCAAAAAGGTGATCGAAATGGGGGTCATTGACCCAGAAGCTAAAGTAAATTATTTGTTACAAGCAAATTAAGTATTTTTAAAAAATGTATACAATAAAAATGTAAACTAATTCAGTGTATATCACCGTTTTGTTAAAACAAACATTATTTATCATTTTGATAATCAGTATAGTCTCTAATTGTTATGCAGCAGAAAAAAAATTACTTTTAACTTAAAATTTGTGAACCGACTTCAATGTTTTAATGTCATTTGTCAATGCGTTGTTAAGTAACGTACATGTATTGTATGTGGATTGTCAGGATTGTTAAAGGATATGTCAAAGTGTACATATCAAAAGTAAAAAGGGCTTGCATTCACTTCGTGCGAAAAAATTGCGCTGAGCACACGCTCCCAGTAAATTCAAAAACTCAAAATCATCCCCATGTGTTTCGTTGCGCTATGCACGGTACTGACGGATATCACTCATCGTTCCATCCCCCCTTCCCGGTTTCTGAGCAGCCGGCAAAACTGCCGAGATCACAGTCAGTCAGGTGTAGATCGCCAGAAAAATGTTAATATGGCCCGCAAGTATACGAAAGGTTTTAGTTGTGGCCCTTGAGGCTTTGCATATTGGACATCCCTGCCTTTCAGGCTTCGCGCTCAGCTCCGGCTCAAGTTACCACGCTTCCCGTTTTCTAGTTGTAGTTACTTGGCTGGGACTTGATGGCGGAAATGCACAGCTTGGTCATTTCAAGTTGTATTTATTGAGGAAGTAGAAACCACTCTAAAGCATGGGCAAATAATAATGTTGGAATATGAACTATACCACTATTTTATTGAGATTTCACAATGATTTAAAGACTATCACTCACTGAATGGGAAGGGTGTAAAGAAACGAGATTGATTTTTCTTTGTGTATATAAATAATACATTTATTTGCAGTTATTATGAAAACTCTTCCTTTTACGAGTCGCATCCAAAAAGTAAGTTTCCCCACGTCGTCAACTAAAAGAAATCACAATTTCATGAAAAACGTTTCGTGTAGAAAATACATCAGCTCGGGTTGCCCTGTTGTTTCTCATGAATACCGAGATAAATTCTTGAGTAATTCGAAAAGGTGGAAATCGGTTGGGATGAGATACTGACTGTAGGGTGGATGGTCAAACCGCGACAAACGAAACTGCTGCAGAAAATGATGTGAGTGGAGTCGTGTTTGTCCAACACACAGTCCGTATCTTTGTTTGCAGCGATTTCCACCTTTTCTTATTCCTCAAGAAATTATTCTTCAGTCATCATTACGCGAATTACTGCGAGCTTTCAAACACAGCTACCTATTCCAGGCAGCAAACTTCTACGATGACACAGGGATAAAAATGTTGATACCACGGTATGACAAAAATATCAATTCTGGAGGTTATTATGATAATAAAGTGGAGCATGTGCTCTATCTGCTGCAATATCGTATTTCCATGAAATTGTGTTTTTGGTGGCTACCAAGAAAAATTTACTTTCTGGATGTGCATAGTGCATGGCAAATAGCTTTTTCTGAAAGGGATTTCATGAGGCAAGCATCTAGACATTTTGTCAGTTCTCAACGGGATGAAAAAAATACTTCTTTCTTTATTAGTTTGCTATTAGTACTGTGTAAAAAAATAAAATATAAAGTAATCTTTAATATCATGATTTATGGAAATGTGTCTATTTCAATACGTATAATAATGGTATCAATCTGAGAATATTTAAATATTTTGTATGTCTTAATGCACATTTGATATTAATGAAGTAAATAATCAACTATTGTGAATTTTGTAAATTATCTTTGTAAGTTGTACTAATTATCCAACTTTATATTGTGTGACTACGCTTTTAGTCTTCAACTTTTATCAATGATATTATTATTATTATTATTATTATTATTATTATTATTATTATTATTATATGTCAATGATCGTATTTTCAATCACAAATTGTATTTCGAAGCATCCGCTTCCAGTAATGTAGTATTTCTAAACGAACAGAAACGACGGTTATTTCGTCTTGTCAGCGCACTTACACAATACTCTCTTAGAATGTACGTTACTCACATGCTCGATACGATCCACTTGCCAACGATTTAGCAGTGTTCCGCTCTATTCAACATCAATTATTTCCCTAAGTTATCTCTTTCCACAAACACACTTGGCAAATAAACGTTTCAGTTTCACACTTCGTAAAGATAAAGCCATTTCAACACAGCAAAAGATCTCTTTTAGTGGAGCGATTTCTCCGCATCGTTGCCAACGCAGCCTTAACGTTGTTCGCTGACTCCCGGTGTTTCCAGGAGTGCTCGTGCGGGGGCGTTTCTCGCGACAGGGAATCAGGCGACAGGGTGGGCACTGTCCTCGCCCCCGCCCCCGCCCCCAGCGCGCCACGCCGCCGCCGCCGCCGCCTCCGCCTTCACATTCGCCTCCATCAGCCCGCCTCTGTCACCGCCCCCCGCCTTCGCCTTCCCTTCGCCTTCGCCTCCGCCTTCGCCTCCGGCCTCGCGTCTCCGCCTCCGCCTCCGCCTCCACCTGCCGCCTTCGCCTCCGCCTCCGCCTGCATGCCGCCTCCGCCACCATCCGCTTCGCCTCCGCCTTCGACCATCCGCCTCCACCGTCTAGCCGCCGCCACCACGTCCGGACCCGTTGCCCACCGATCGCGGAGCGCGGTATCGGAAAGCGCTTACCGACTGCAATACCAGCGCCTATCTCCGCATCGGGCCACCCCGAGCCGCCGCCCACATCGCCACCGCTCCACCCTTTACCGTCGCGGACATTGATTTCGCTTTGAAAGGCGACTCCGCTCTTTTTTTTATTTATTTCCCCGGGAGAGAGAGAGAATTTCCATAATTGCGCTATGTCGGGTCGTGGCAACCCACCCACCCGCCTACCCTCCCCATCTCCCTCCATTCGTCGCCTGGGCTGACTAAGCGCTGCCGTTCACCCCTCGCGCCACCTTGGCCTTTCCCCGCCCTTCTCAAATCACCTGTTCTCCCTTCCTTCGGCCCGCGCCCCCTCCCCCGGCGACCTTTTTGGTCGGCGCGGTTCGCGTCGGCCGGGCTCCGTTGCAACCGAATCCGGACACGATCTGAACATCAATTACGACAAGATCAGATCCGATCCTTGATCTCGGGATATTGCGCGATCCGTCTGTAATGTCGAAACTGACAAGTCGGTATCCGCGCTCTGGGAAACTCCTAGAGCTGGGTCACGAATCGTGAGCCAGGGAAGCACGTATCGTGAATTAAATAATTTGTCGAGTTTTCGAAGTAGGTAGTTTCGAAGGTAAACAACTGTAATATGAAATTAAATTCAACTGCAGGGGAACTACAAATATTCTATAAATTCTTCGTGCGGTTTTAATATCTCTCCATTTCTTGATCAATTTGTTCACTATTTATTGTCATGTGTTTTTGTACGTTTGAATTCAAATATAAGTTGAATATTTGGATAAGGAATTGGTCTGAATTTTATATGCCAGTTCGTTTCATTAGTTTACAATGTTTCTTTGAATAATGCGTTGTTACTTTTCTATTAGGTGATTGTTTCGGCTAGTGAAAGCAAAATATAAGTGTATTATTAAAGGCAAAATTAGAATAATTTTTCTATTATCCGCAAAAACAAGTACGAGGCAGAAATTTTATATTAATGACTTATTTTCTTCTAGGGTTGCATACACTATAATTATGATTGGCCCTTGGCGACGTAAAAATAACACAACTTACTACTAACAAGATCGCAATCAACGTAGGAGAATGTCTTCGAGTAGCCATGATCCCGCAGACCTCGCGGATACTAGTTTTTCTCCATTTGATATTCTATGCACGGATCCCAGGTGGTACTAGATAATGGTAATAGTTTCGTCAATTGCATTTTATGTGCCTATTTCAAAAGACGTGGCTAAGGCTAAAAAAGAAACTAATGAATACAAAGCGAAAGAAACAAAATAGTTATAAACATTTTACTCAGAAAAGTATGTATCATACATCTACTCCTATTGTACAGTCAGTTAGATTTTTATTCAATTCGCTGATCTCAGCGAAGCTGGCGGATAGTGTTTGATATAAATAATCAATAATCACAACGCTATCAATTACATTGTTAGACATTATTTCAAAGAAAACTGCACTTCATAAACTAAGATGTAATCAATAAATCCAGACAGTAAATCCTTTGAGAGAAAGCTTTACTACTAGCTCGCCATGCAAAAATTATCTTAGACTGAATAAGCGGTAGCTGTCATAAAATGGATTATTAACACATTTGTAATCTTGAAGCATAGGCAAATATTATATTAGACAAATCTTTTTTATTTAAAACCTGAATGAATACGGAAATATATCATTTGTTAGCAAGCTGATTGTTTCATTATCTAGTGATTCCGGGCGCGTCTATTATTTAGGTCGTGAGTCACATAAGTGGAGCGTATAATAATAACATATCGGAATAAATGTCCCGGGAGCCAGAAAGTGGCGGTGTTCCTCCCCCACTAGAATGGAAGATCCGACGCCTACCTTGTGGGGTTCGCCTCCAGGTATCTTAACCACCGGGACACCATCCTTGTCGGAACAATTTGTAAGCTTCCCGCTGATTTCCTGACAATAGTTTTAAATGTAATGAACTTTAAAAACTTTAATGACAAGAACTTTAAATGTAATGAGTGTGTGCATGTGGAGAGGAGTGGTCAAGGAAGGAGAAGGAAAGATTGCGCGCGGTTCGTGGCGCCTTTGTTATGATACTGCATCGGCATTTGCCCGGTGTCTATCGAAGGATCAACGTAAAACTACCAATCAGAAACATCCAGCTGCTAGCATTATCTTCCAGAGAGCGGCTGAACTCGACCCAGCTATCTAACTAGTGCCGAAATGCCTGACACCGTCGGGACTGACACCACAGATCCTTTCGGTCGGCGATGCTGCCACTGAACCATCTGAACCAGTGTTAGCAACCGGAAAATAAGTGTAGTTTCGTAGCGAAACGTGCCGTCGGAAAAAGATGCTGAATCGTCATCTTCGTGGTCGAGTGAGAGACAGCTGAGATAATTCATCGACGTTAAACAAGCCAGTTTTTGCGTGAGCATCCTGGGGCGCGAACGCTTCGCGTCCCAGACCACTGGCGGCACGCACGGACGGCGGTGGCGGCGGTGGCGGCGGTGGCGGCGGTGGCGGCGGTGGCGGCGGTGGCGGTGGCGGAGGCGGAGGCGGAGGCGGCGGTGGCGGCGGTGGCGGTGGCGGCGGCGGTGGAGGCGGTGGCGGTGATGGCGGCGGCGGAGGCGCCAGGCGGTTGGGAAAGCGGCGACGAGGCGCCAGCGCCAACGCCGGTGCACCCAGCGCAAAGCGGCGGCGGCGAACACTGGGGCGAAGCGGGTCGAAAGGGACGAAGTGCAAATAAGAGAGAAGTTTATTCACTGCGGGAGTTATAACGGTTCTAATGATCGAGCCAAAAGTCCTCGGACTTTTTGTCGCCGCTCGATCATTAGCTGGATCAATCAATCTGAACCAATACAATTAGGTAAACAATAAAATTATGTATGGACCAGGAGCGTTAACTGATTCTAATGATCGAGCCAAAGGTCCTCGGACTTTTTGCCGCCGCTCGATCATTAGAACCAGTTAAACCCCGTGGTACATACATTATTTCATTTATTTCCCTAATTTTATTGGTTCAGGTTTACTTTTTTTTTACTAATTAGCTAGATTTTAACTTGGCTCAGTTCGTCTTTTTATATTTCCCTCCCATAATTCCCTCCATAAGGGAACATATAGCATCATTTAACTGTTTTGATATTTTCCCTCGTATTGTCGTATCGTTGGCAAAAACAATCTATAACATTTACTAAAGTATTATACATGTACTAAAATATATATTAAAATAGTAGTATACAATAGTTATGTACAACAGTTACAATTATATAACTATACTTGTAAAGTCTTTTTCTCAAATGTAAAAAAATCGAAGTCTCTAGTCCTTACAATAATTAGTAATGGTACACGAAGAGTATTTCGAAAATGACTTGGTTATCTCTATTGGGAAAGCGATTATTTTACATGAAAATATATCTGCATTTTTGAAAACCAATACTATTAATGTGGCGTTCAATACAACCTCAAATTTTCGTTTTTCTATCTTAATTGGAAAACATTGCGCTCCAAAAACACCAGAGGGTAGCCAAACAGCTCTGCTTTCGACCCACTGTGCGGGGCGTGAGTCGGGGCGTGGTGGGACGACTCGAATTGGTGGTTGGGGGGG
>BOPP01000031.1:10234870-10329170 GCA_017312745.1 Gryllus bimaculatus
GGCTGGGTCTGGGCACTCACCTCGGAGCGTGATGTTGACGTGGTTGAGGCCGATGTAGGCGCCCAGTCGCGCTTCCAGGCGCTCGCGCGAGAAGGCGCGGTACGAACTCAGCACGCGCGTCTCGGCCACGTGCCAGGAGGAGCCGTAGCGCGCCACTGCAACACATCACAAGCGCATGGAGGGGGGGTGCTTTGCGCAGCTTGGCCGGCTACTCACATTCGGCGTTCGGCGTGGAGCGGATTCCGAGTTGCGGGGATGAGGTGTTTGCTGAGCGCCGAACATTCGGAACATCGAGAAAAGCAAACCTTTGCCGAGCTCCTCGCTTCACGCCGAATTCCAAATGTGTAGAGCCGCCTTTACAGGTTAGCACCTGAGTCACAACACTGTTTTTTTCTGTTGACAGGCTACTCACATTCGGCATTTGGCGAGGAGCGAAAGGCAAGTATACAAATGCCGAGTTGCGGGGATGGGATATTTGCTGAGCGCCAAACATTCGGTGCTCACCTTGCCCGGAAAATGGGGGTTTTCTGGGAACATGGAAGAGAGGGAATGTTTGCTGAGAACCTCGCTTCTCGCCGAATTCCAAAGAGCCGCCTTTACAGGTTTGCACCTGAGTCGCAACACTGCTTTCCTGTTAGAGAAGGAGACATCATGCCTTGATATATTTTGTTTATTTTTTAAAAAAGTGCATTTGTTTGAGAGGAACCTATAAATAAAAGAATGTGAGATTTAGTAATTCATTATTATCAGAACCTACAGTGACAGAATATTTTTCTAAAGAAATTCGTATGAACATATTCTCAAATTCTAGAATTTTATGAAAATTATTTCAGGTTACTTTCTGGTTATTTTATTATTTGAGGTATTCCGTCCATTCGTTCGGATAATTGTGCATTATGGTTATGTGGGAATAAGAACAGGAAGAATGGAATGTTTCATTTCATAACTAACATGGTTAAAGTCAAAACAAAATTAATGTAGATAATACCAAAGTAAAACATTATAGTCTGACACATCATACAAACATCGGATTTTGCACCCATCGAAAATGGAGTTATTGATATTTAAAACATGCGCAATGAAGTGGTCCGCGAAACAGTATACATAGGTTAGATTCTCGATCACTGCTCTTCGATTGAGAGGAGATAAACGCCTGGTCTTACCTGAAGAAGTTTAAGATATATTATATTTGCTATACATTAATCATAGCATAAAAAGTATTAAACTTTGTAACATTT
The DNA here is from genome assembly GCA_017312745.1 of Gryllus bimaculatus. Taxonomy (NCBI): domain Eukaryota; kingdom Metazoa; phylum Arthropoda; class Insecta; order Orthoptera; family Gryllidae; genus Gryllus; species Gryllus bimaculatus. The sequence continues at coordinate 10,236,109 of BOPP01000031.1, forward strand.
ACTCAGTTAATTGATGCAATTTAAAATATATTTAAATGCTTAAATAATATTAAATGTAATCTTACTTTTCAAAATTCGATTCATCAATGATTGTGGAGTCTCGAACTTAAAATCTTAAGGAAAACACTTTTTATTATATAACTACCCCCTAAACGTCCCCAAAATAATTAAAATCCCAAAAAAGTTCACTAATCTAAAATATAACTACCAAATAAAGGAGGAAGTCCACCAATCTGGCAAGACTCTATCAAATGCTCTATCCTCTCATGACGACTTCTGATAATTAAAGCATATAGTCCACGAATATGTTTATAATCACTGAAAAACTCACTGACTCGCTATTATTACACGAGTTCATTTCTATATTACATTAATAGAACTTCTCAGGAATTATTTTTACACAAAGTAGAAACTTACTGAAGGTACAAAAGTCTTATTTATACACATATCTGAATCAACTGTCATCAAAAACAGTTTCTTAAACGGTAAATGCTATGATCTTCTTGCCATCATCTGAACATGATATGTAGGATGAAATCTGCTCCGTAAGGCACGACCTAGCAGGTCAGACCGGTACTTCACGCTTATGTCGGCAGTACTCACACTGAGAACTCCATGTGTGGCATATAAATCTCTACGAAAGGTTACTCTTTATGGTTCAGGAAACGCAATTCAGAAAGGGGCAAGGTGTCGAGTCACAAAGCTTTCTGTAACATGACACACTATCATTTTTCTGTTAAGCAACAACATGCATATTCTTGTCATCTTCATTTGTTCTGTAACCTCTCAAGGGAGAAAATTTCGCAAACTCAGTTTAATGTTACTCCTAAATGACTTGGTGTCTTCACAAACGGTGTGTTTGCACAATTACATTAATTTCAAAGCGCAGCTGCAACTAAATATGAGAACCTATGCAAAAGGCCGTTTTGTTTTTTTATTTAAAGTCACATTAAACTAGTGACTTAAGTACAATTTTGCTTTTATTTGAGTTATAGGAAACGTACTTCAACAATAAATCCTATCTATAAGTTATTATCTTAGGAATAATGCAATATGTTCAAGAATTTTGGATGAATTATTTTTTTTCCAATATTCCGTTATTTTCAATTATTTTCTTATCTTTCGGTTACTTGTATATCCCACTATTGTATGAAGAATGGGACATTGCAAGTGTTTTGCTTTTATTTCTGACACAAGTTATCAATCATACAATTAAATGATTTAAATTCAACAAAACAATGTGATTGCATTGCATATACACATTGCAAATTGTGATTACCGAAAACATTTTCCCGCATGATGTGTATACAAGTATTACGCTTGATATCTTCTTTTATACGTACATTCAGAATACATGTTGTAATTAAACGTCTTCATTATAATATTAATTGAGCTTCAAATTGAAATATTTTCGCAATAACATGCCAGTTAGACTACATACCTCTTGAAGTATTGTTTTAAATCATTGATGTAATGTCATTAAAAAGATAAGCTTGAATTGATAACAAATTATTAGTACATACATTTGCCATCTTTGAATGGATACAAATTTATACCTAGCACTTCGCGAGATAATTAAAAACATTGAGTAATTCGACAACTTACGCACACCAAAGCTATTACAACCTCTTCACGAGAGAACTCAACCAATCATTCGCGTTCGCACCATGTTCGGATAAGCGTTTCTCCCAGGCGAACATCGCAGCGAGTTATAGCCTATTCGAATCTAATTGGCGATGTTAGGGAAATGGCACAGAGATTCCAACGCGCTCACGGACGACGAACAGCATCCGCATTCTCCCTCGTCTCGTCCCATGTTTCCATGTTTGTCGTCTCCATTGTAAAAAAAGGGTGAGGTTACACACCTGTGTGCTACATTGTAGAATAGTGAAGTCCTCTATAATTGCGGCTGGAGGCCCCTTGAAAACACGAGCACGCGGTTCCCCAGCGGGCACGTTCTTTATCAGATCGCGATACCGTCTTAAGTGTATATCCGTAAATTCGTAATTGGAGGCGTTTAAGGTTACGTGAACGAGGGAGAAGGTGATTCGACAAGATTGCAGAGAGATGCGCGGATGTTCTCAAGGCTGCTGTAAAGCTACGGTTCGCGAAGCTAGCGCGTAAGAGGTTAAAAGACTCGATTTCACATCGAGTACTCTACGTGTACTTCCTATTGCCCATTAGAGGATCCATTACAGAGTCTGTTAAACTCGCGTTATTTTAAAGTGATTTTTGTAGCTACGCACAGACACAGATGTGTTGAAATGCAGGGTTAAGAAAATATGTTTTACCTTTATTCCCTTTTAAAGGCTACGAAAACAAAAGTTAAACATTGTGTTGTTTACTTTTATTTTCACGCCTCAGACACACTGAATACTCGTGTGATAGGTGTCTCCAAAACTGGAGGCCTTATGTGATGGCAAACATGACGGACATTCTTGCAACCAGTTTAAATAACCGGTGTCTACTGGTACACTAAGGAGAAGAAAGCTGTGTACTATTGTGAAATAAACAACTTGTGCAAATGAAAAAAAATTCAACCCTCAAAACTAGCAGTTGGTTATTAATAGGGAAACTAATCACCATGATTCTGTGAAGGAAGGTTCACTAATATTTTTGAAAATTAAATATTCATAATACTCTCCAAAATGTTACCGCCTTCGAAAATTGTTTTACTTTTATTAGAAAATCACCAATTCCGTTTGAGAGCTAAAATGTTTAGCAAATGCACGAGTTTACACAAAAAGAAGTACTTAAATAACATTATTCAAATAAATACGCATTAAAGAATCTGAATAAAATTCTCAAAATTTAATAATTATTTATCTACCTAAGCGGGTGGCACTTTTGTGGGAAAATCAAATTTCTCTCTTACTTTACACCAACTGTTTTCTTAAAAAACAAACCAAAAAAGTTGAAGTCTAAAATACGAGTCAAGGAGGTTGAAATTTTCATTGGCAATTGCATAGAGATCCTGCATGTTTGAAGAATTGTTTGTGTAACTCTCTTATATAACATAATTTTGCTTTAAAAATTGCTATACTCTTTTCTAGGAGATCGCTAAATACGAATACAGTAACAAATCAAACTTTTGCTTGTGCTCGGTGCACATTCAGCATTAACCCTTCGGAAGTGGCATGCCTTTTTGTGCCATAAGGAATCGCATGGGGATGTCTAACATTATGTCGTCATCTACGTAAACTTAACGGAGGATAAGGACCTATACTCACTGCAGGCGCCCAAAAAGGGTTTAGAGACGCGTTGCGTATATGAAGTCACAACAAATTTTTAAAAAATGATTGTATGAAAATGTAAGGTTATGAAATATGTTTTCGACATACGTTTTTTTATTTGTTTGTTTTCCTCATTTGCTACATTGTCCAAAAAAGTCAATTCTTTACTGTGATTACCGTACTCGACACTGTACTTTTACAGCCCTCTTAAACTGCTCAGCACCGAAACACGTCGGAGGGCAATCGCGAGCTGGTTGCGCATCTCTCCACACGTCTGGGAGCCGCACAGAGCAAGTGTTTTGCAGCCGGGGTCGCGGGAACGTCGCAGCAAGTGCTCCGGGCCGGCGGGCGGGTGGACGGGCGGACGAGGGAGGACGGTCGAGGGAGGACGGTTGAGGGAGGACGGTCGAGGGAGGACGGTCGAGGGAGGACGGTCGAGGGAGGACGGACAAGGGAGGACGGACGATGGAGGACGGACGAGGGAGGACGGACGAGAGGGATGGGGACGACGGAGGATGGACGACCGGAGCACGGGACGAACTGGAGACCGGACGATGGAGAGGACAGGATGACGAGGGAGGACGGCGAGGAGAAGGACGGAACGCAGGGCTAGGATGGACGAGGGAAAGGACGAGATGCAGAGGAGGAACGGACGGCAGACAAGCGGGCGACGAGGCTGAGAGAGAAAGATGAGAGAGAGAGCGGAGAGGGAGAGAGAGAAGACAGAGAGGGAACGAAGAGAGAGAGCTGGAAGCGGGCGGAGCGCGGAAGGCGAAGGCCGAACAAGTGGGAAGGCGAGACGAAGGGGCGGGTGGCGGACGAAGGCGGGAGAGCGAGCAAAGGCGGACCAGCCAAGGCGGGCGAGCTGGGCGGTAGCGGGGCGGCAGGTGGGCGGACAGGCGGTGTTGGCTGATAAAGGGCGATTGGGGCACGTGAGGCACCGGGTGAGGATTCGACGGGGGGAGCGGAGTGGATGGGTAGGGCGCGGCCCAGCGCCCGGCCCCAACCTGAGAGTGGCCCGGCCGGAAGGGAGGGTGGGCGGGTGGCGAGAGATGGTTGGCGTGAGAGGGCGAGCGAGAGGATGGCGGGACCAGCTGGGTGAGTGAGGGGGCGGGCGGACGGGATAGGGCCGGTGGGTGGACGGGCAATGAAATTGCGAGGGCGGAGGGGGCGGGCGGGCGCGTGAGTGGGCGGTTTGCGTGCGCGTGGGAAGGCGGCGGACGCGCGTTATACAACGGCGCGACAAGGGACGCTGCGCGGCGCGGCGCAACAGTGCCGTGAGAACCGCAGGCCACTGGAGGCCTAAGCCCTGCCAGACGCCAGCCCATTCGCAGGGAAAATGGCGGAGATCATGGCGGAAGCGGACGCAAAGTGTACGTTAGAAGTTGTGAGGATGCTGGGTAAGTAGGAAACTGGACGATGGAATAGGCGATGGTTCGTGTTGAATAATTAGAAAGCTGAGAATGCCGATTTCAGCTGTGAATGGAAGAGGTAGTTTCATATTAAAGTGAGAATATTATATTATATACGTAGAAGTTAGCATAAATAGTATGCTAAGACAAAACTGGAGGTGGAGGATATCCCAATGAATTCTTTTTCATTTCAAGGAGTATTTGTGAGGTATATAGGTGGCAAAATTCCCAGCTCTCAGAGTCTTCAAAATAGACATGTGTATTTGTACGTCGAGATATTGTTACATTATTCTGGAAAGAGAGAAACAAATCTCCACATTTTAGTATATAATTGGATCTAGTTCAATCTCTGCGCCCCATCAAATTCGTAAGCTATATCCCTTTCACTAGACTATGCGACTCCTATATACGCAAGCAAATCTTCATTTGGTAGCTTTCCTGTTTCATACCAACATAAAATTTCCGATGTGATATAAGCATTATGAGAGATAAATGCAGTGAAGAATTCATAAAAGAGACGGCAATTTCTCTTCAAAATAATCAAAGAAACACATTTGACAGAAGAAGGCTACAATAATATAAAAAATGACGTGACAATAGCTGACATAGCTGAGAAGATTGAAAGGTCTCGAAGATGCCATTGTGACTCTTCCAAGATCATTATTGTAATGACTATTCCATGTCTTTACAAGATGTCTGCTTCAAACGAGTTCTACTTCTCTTTAATGCCTGAATGAAAATACTAACGACTGTTTGATGCAATCAAATATAAAAACAATCCCATGCCCTTGCTGGGTAGTAAACCTCGGTTGCCCCATCAACATCCAGTCGCCGCTGGGACGGGAACTATGGGCGTGTCTCGGAAAACGAGAGAGAGAGAGAGAGAGAGAGAGAGAGAGGGGAGAGGGCAAGATCTAGAGCAGACAGCCACATTCAAGCAGTAAGGGGTGGAAATGTGCAAAAGTGGGTATATCGGTCGCAAGAAATGTGGCGAAAACTACGGTATTTGGGATAGGATATTAGTAACCGCTGACACCTCCGCTGCATCTGGCAGGAAGGTTGCGAAATAGCGTCATTACCCCTTCTGCTCGATGTACCGCGAAGGATCCAATCCCGGGTCCAAAGGCCGAGACTCAAATCCCGGCCCCGGTCGGTCTCGATGCTTCCCGAGTTTCTCCGAGCGGTTATCCGGCGCGCGACCCGCTGGTTCTTTTATTTTAGGCCAGGGCTATGCACTTTCTTTCCTCCGCACAATCAGGAGTTAAGAAACTCGTGTTCGGATTTTCGGTTAACCACATCCAGTAGCAGGCAATCGGCTTGTTTCGGTAATAATTGAGTGAGGAGTATCCTGTGTGGAATTACGGGCAATGTTCTCGCTACTATTCATCATACTCGATTGTTTATATCCGGTGTTTCTAAATTGGATTCTTGTTCGACTGAGGTTTCAATGAGTATTAATTTTCTATTTGTTTACCAGATCAATATATTTATTTTGTCTGTTCTCAAAGGGAAATTACTTCTAAATGTAAATTCACATTGGAAACCGTAATAATTCATGACACATTCCGCGATCCTTTAGTAGCGACTCACGCAACGTTCAATTCTACATTATATTATAATATTCTCAATACGAAATTTTAAAAATTAGAAAAACAATCAATTTAATTGTTACGTACCATTCAAAAGTAAGGTCGGAAACTTTAAAATTGCCATGATTCGAGTCCCGGGGTATCCGGAATTTTCGACACGAGCTAAATCGAATTCAGCCACTGTCTAGAAAAGAATTCTAACTGCCTTATGCTCCGGTCGTTAGTTTTCCGTGGGTTTTACGATCAATACCAGGAGAATGCAGGTGCAGTACCTTAATAAACGAACCACGGACCGCGATTGATCTTTTCTTCAATTTTCTTCTCCTATCCTCTCCACTTGCATACCTATACTAACATAACTACACAACTACACATGTCAGGAGAAAAGTGTAATCTTATAGCTCGTTCCGGCTGTGGCTCGCCCCGCTGCCCTGGATTGGGAAATCCCCCAAGACGACATGAAGGTCGGCGCCGGATCTCCAAACCATGTATCGCGAAAGAAATCACCGCCACGACTACATGAAATTCTCCAAACTAACGGGACCAATGTCTACGGGAGACAACGAGTCCGGAAACATCACGCAATAAAACATTATAATGAAAAAGTAATTCCAGAAACTGAATTATATATTTATAAGGAGGGGATAATATTAAACACGTAAATAGAAGAATAGTCCTTTCTTTTTAAACACATTTCAAAATATTTCAACTACCACCTTTTACAACAGGGAACCTTTATAATTTGAAAACATTTTATTTCATATTTTACCTTAATGTGATTCAATGCATAAATTTTCATCGTATTTTTACTGGCACGCAAAAAGTCAGGATCCATTACTGAGAATTTTGATGATTTAACCTTGTAGACTAAGGTGTTTGAAATTAATCACCTTAAAAACAACGGTAAAAAATTCGACAGAATAAAAAATGATTATACTGAGAAGGGTAGGGGCGGTCTATTATAGGTTGAGGCTTTTTTAGAGAGAAGAATGAGACCTCATCACTAAAATGAAATAAGGTTGAACACTGAAGGTCAGAAGAGATGAATGACCGAAGGCATGGTGAAGGTTCATTACACCTTGCGAAAGATGACTACGCTGGAACTGTTCAAAATATAAAAAGAAAAGACAGAAAAGCACAGTACGGATGCTTGGAAAAAGATGAAGCGGTGGAATGGCCGAGAAACGACATAATCACGCTATCCAACTTTAGCCATCATAAATTCAATCAGAATGGAAAGCATGCACTCTATCTTCTAGATAAGCAGTCAATATCTGCAAGTTCGTTTTATGTAACATTGCGAAGGAGCGATAACAAGGAAGCGACTGCAATTGAAAAAGTTAAAAAATATTGTTACACATTGCAGTAGGTACACTGTTTTTGTTACTGCTGTAAAATCTCATTGGTTATCTTATGCAGTTGCGGAGGGCCAATGACGAAGCTTGACTAAATAAAAAACTCATTGAATCTGATTTTTGCGAAAAGATTAGTGAAACCGATGCAACCTAGCTGTAGCTGTATTTGTTGTAGTCTGAAAAGAGTTTAAAAATAGTGAAGAATTTTGTACAAATAATTATAATGAAACATAATAGTTATAATCCGAGTTAATATTGGTATAACAGTCCGATACGCAAACCGTTACACAATCGCCACCAAAAAAGTCATTAGTTCCGTAATTTAGCCAATTTTTTTTATCCCAGAAGATGATGGCATTCCTTCCCGCTGGATGGCGAAATCCATCTCCGAGCTACACATCGGTTTGCGGTATTTCCCCCTCCCAGTATCTTCCCCACCCTGGCCCGCCCTAGCCGGGTCGAGCTCTAAGCTCCCGACTGGTCTCCCAACATGTGTGGTAGTTTAGTGCATGTAAGTCAGGCGCGGAACCACGGGGTGAAAAGTTATGAAAGTCACCCCCCTAAAATTGTTCAGATGCAATTAAATTTAACTTGTCACGGAACATTCAAACAAAAATATTATCGAATAATCATTAAAACGAATAAAATCGTATCGACTTTTTTCAAAATCTGTAATGACAGATTCGACCAAAATATTTTTAATTTCCCCTTCCAAAATTTATCTCTGAATCCGCCTCTGAGTAAGTGTAAGGCGACAGTAGAGACTAAAACAAGAATGAGAAAGGGAAGATTGCGCGTTGTACGTGGCCCGTTTGTTAGAGCGTTGACCAGGTATTGACCGGAGAAACCACGGAAAACTATCGAGCGGAGCAGCCGGCCGCTAGAAGTCTTCTTCAGACAGTAGCACTTGACTTAGATTCAGCTGGTGTAGTAAATTCCGCCTCCATGGGGACTCGAAGGGCCCTGGGTTCAATTCCCGGTCGAGCCAAGACTATAGTGTGCGTTTTCCTTGCAATGTACCAGTATTTGTTGCTGTGTAACGATGAGAAAATTCACTTCTCAGGTTGAGAAGACCGGAATACGGCGTGGGGATGGCTACAAGCTAACCACACGTACCCCCTTAACCCCCTTAAACCTATGGCAGCGAGGCAGGGATGCTGCTGGTAGGCCTGAGCCCGTTCATGGGCTGTCGCACCAAGTACATACATACATACATACATTTATACATACGTATATACATACACACATACATACATACATACATACATTCATACATACATATATACATATATCTGTTCATGGGCTGTGGCGCCAAGTACATACATACATACATTTATACACACATTTATACATACGTATATACATACACACATACATATCTACATTCATACATACATCGGGACTCGAATCCTCGACAGAGTTGTTGCAGTCGCCGAGAGTCGAATCAATGCCTCCCGGACATACTCGCTGCAGATGTCGCCCTGAGTGAAGTCAGTCGGTCAGTCATTCGAACTTCCTCCACGCCGCGGCTCGGCTTCTGGTGGACTGCGAGGGACAGGGGTGGGCAGTGCGGCGGGCGCGGGCGCGGGCGCGGGCCTGCTGGCCCGGGCGAGAACGAGGCTAACGCCGCAGCCGCACTTTCACTTGTTTCTATGCGGTTTCCTCACGTGGACGCGGCGCGGCGCTGAGCGCGGCGTCCTCGCAGGGGCAGGTCCGCGCTCGCATTCGGGTCGAACGGTGACGGAGAGCGACGGAATTTCCACAAGACTATGAATATTTGCAAAGCATTTAATTTATTTTTTTCTATTTCAGGAGAGTTTAGGACCATTTGTTTATCATGCAATAACAATAAGCTGCATATTTGTTTCGTTATCCCGTTATTTTTAAATTATCACATAATTTTTGCGGCGCAGTAATGATGGTTGGGGCTGTGAGGAGTGTATTCATACACGCGTACGAATTAGACGGCATCGAAAAGTCTAAGCCATTAACTTTTCTCTAATTTGTAATTCGAGCAAGTTTAACTAACGTGCCCCCGTTCTTCATGATATGACAAGTGGAAGATGTGGGCACTCTGTTTAAATAACCGTGTAATGTCTGCGGTGAAGTATTGTAGTAGCTTCGCGAACATTTTTTCTACGTTAGCAATAAAGTACGAAATAATAATCACTCCTTACTGGGGTATTTGACAGCGACAAGGAATAAATTACATTGGCAACAAAATCAATCCGACTTTATATGGTTCATTCTGTGTATCATTTCTCTGACTTCTCTAATTTTTTTTTTCTCGTGTTCCTTAAGAAAGAGTTTCTTGAGAGATCGTATTTCAATGTTCACTCAAAATGTTATTACATTTTTCTATTATTTGATCATCTTTTGAATTTTTATTTTTATATATACTTTTTAGTTTCATCATTTAAATGGAAGACCTTCTAAATTACCTCTCATTCTCATTTCGAACGATGTGAATACTGTCAACCTTATTATCTTCAAGCATAAGAACGTCTCTCTCTCTCTCTCTCTCTCTCTCTCTCTCTCTCTCTCTCTATATATATATATATATATATATATATATATATATATAGTTATATGTTAAATATATTTTATTAATCTTACTTTCCCTACAGAAAAATACAGTACTTTATGGAATATTTTCTTCCTTTTGATAGTAGTGACGAAGAACACGACAACAGACTATCTACACGTGGAGAATAACATCAATACCTTAAATGGATTAGACTCAATGAGCTCAAAAACAATGAACTAACGAATTAAAAGGGCATATAATACCGTTGTGACGCGTAATGCCTTTCGCTCTGTGCATACATCTCAGTTGCACAACCCGAGAACGCAGTGTTTATGTGTTAAAAATACCTCAGTCTTCAACACTCAAGCCGGAGCCATAAACCACTGGGAGTGCACGCGAAGAGAATAGAGCGGTATAACGTAACCGCCTCGGACGGACGGACGGACGGGCGGGCTGACGAGCGGACGGCGGGTGGGGACGGCGGGCGGCCTTGCCAGCGGGCGTCTGGACCGGTGCCCGCCGCCGGACTGTGGACTACACCGGGCAGAAAACGGCCAATCAGCCAATTAAATGTGTTTCACTTGTTTCTGGATGCCCTTATTCGTTTAATGAGTAATAGTTTTGAAAAAATATAAAATTCAAAGAGATGGAGCCAAAATGTAGCTCAATTATCCAATAAGTTAGCTAAAATAAATCAATGAAAAACCTTATAGAATTTTGTAACCGAATTTCAATCCTAGTTTTTATAGTATGTTGGGAAAATAACTTCACTATTATATTCCTATTCTTACAATGTTCAAATTTCATAGGAAGTTATGTAGTGTCAAACATTTACTACTTACTTTGTTATCTATATTGACTTATTAAGCTTGAGGTTTATGTCACAAACTTATCATTACAAAGTGACGTAGTATCACTAATACATTAACTTTAGAACGAGGTTTTAATATTTTAGCACTTCATTCCCTGTATTTTTAAAATTATCTACATTTATTCCTGAGGACTAAGCTGTTTCCACAACCGAACTTGGTGCATTTTAGAATAAAGTTTTAGATTATACTATTAGCGCTATGTGTTTCATGAGAGAAACCTGCATGTTTTTCTGCAAATAACATTTTGATTTTACACTCAATTCTATTGTACAGAGTGCTGTGGTAAGAAAGGTGAAATTCTCTCGATATCCTGGTAAGCTCGTAGATATGACTATAATTGTTTAATGAATACACAGGGTTGAAAAATTACGCATCATTGCAAATAATACAAAAAAGAAAAAATACTGGATTTTTCCTACGAGAACACACAAAGTACAATTTTCAGTGTTCGAAGTAATTTGATTCACGTCGAAGAACAGAAAAACTATTTTTGCATTTATGTCAATGTTATTTGAAGTAGGGGACTCATCAATTACGACACTTTTTACCTTTTTTTTGTAATAATTTGGGAGAACTAATAACTTTCGACAAGCGAAGTGTCAAAATGAGATTGAAAAATAGTTATTTATCATTCCGTTCTCATGCTTGTTTTCTACAGTCTCTGCTTCCGACCAAAACCTTCAAATACCTATTTTAAAAATACTTATTTTAGGGACAATGAAGGGTCTATAAAATACTAATCTGGAATTGCGTAAAAAAATCAGTATTTTATGTGCTCAAGTTCAAATGGAAAAGTATTCGTAATTCTGATCTTTTTTGCAATTTACGGTAATAGAAGACAAGAAATTACGGTACAAGAAATAAGGATTTTTTTTAATTTAACTATCAGCGAGAGTCGAAGATAACCTTTTGAATCTTTTTCAAGCGCAGCATCCGGCCCATTGGCCACCTTTGCTCCTAATGCAAACCACAGTGCGCCGCCGCGCTTCACTGCTTTATTACCTCGTGCCCATGCGGTTGCCCTCGCCTAGCCCCCGCCCCCGCCCCCACCCCGTCGTGTTAGCTCCCGCAAAACATCCCCCGCCCCAGCCCCACGACAGCCCACCCCCGGCCCCCGGCCCGCCGCAGTCGAGCACCCCTGCCTTGCGACCGACCGTGGTCCGCCCCACCCTGCGACACCTATCCACCTCCCGGCCGCCCTGCGCCCGCGACGCAACACCACTCAGAGCACCTTTCTCCCCGGCCCGCTCGGAGCCAAGCAGCGACCCGCCCCGCTCTCCTACCCCGGCCGTCGTCCGATTGCTCCTTTACCCCTGCATGACCCAGCGCCTTTCAAACCACGCCGCCCCCGATCCCGGACGCGCCCTCGCGGACCCCGCCCCCGTCCCATGCTACCCGCCCCGCTGCATCCGCCCGCTTTGTTCGTCGTACTGCGTTGGACGCTCCCGCAACAGTCCGAGACAGGGTTTCGCAACCCGAGGCCTCCTGTCTGACACGGATGACTGGTTTCATTCCTTTTCTATATTGATTGATTGAATATTTCGGTCTTTGGACCGCGTCAACTGCTGTGGCAACTATTCCCGTAAGTGAAGTGCATGTTTTATCGCGGAAGGAGCCGGTGTTGTTCTCCTGGATGGCGAGTTCTGAAATTTACGTCGCCTCGTTTTTTCCCCCTACCAAGGTATATCTTACCAGCGGGACACCGTCCTAGTCGGGACAAGCTTTATTAATACACTATCACGAGTCTCCCGACATATATGGCAGTGCCGTAAGTGAAGTTAATGTTTTATCATGGAAGGAGCCGGTGTTGTTCTCTCGCTGGATAGTGAGTTCGCTGGATAGTGAGACGTCGGCTTGCGTCGGCTTTACGTCGGCTTGCTGGTATTTTCCCGAACAAGGTATCTCCCACCTGGGGGGACACCGTTCTAGTCGAGACAAGCTTTAATAATTCACTACTACACACACTGTGAGTAATAATACACTACGAGTCTCGCAACATGTGCGGTAGTGCATTGCATGGAAGTGTAAGTTTGGGGTGAGAACTGGGCAGAAAGAGGGAGAAAAGATGGTACGCTCTCAGTGGCTCCATTGACAGGGTACTGCTCCGGCAATCACCCGGTATTGATCAAAGAAACCAAGGAAAACAACCGAACAGAGCTGCTGAACGTCCAGACAGCGGCTTAGCTATCTTGATAGAGTCGACAATCCTGGCACCATCGGGACTCGAAACCTAGGATCTCCAGAGGCAGCTCCTCCCCTTAGAGGCACTGCAAGGACATCAGCTGATGCCCTGAGCTACTTCTCCCGGTTTAATGTGTTTGCGTTTTAACGTAACTGAGTTTGTAGCGCTTGCCAGAATCGAATTTGTAGGCTGGCTAAGCTCATTAGTGGTTTCTTTACCGCTTCCACACATACGCACATACAAACTATTGCCCTCACACTATGCAATGCATCGTCCGCTTTTACCCTTTCATTGTATTTCCTAACCATCACCGAACGCCAGTGATCATAACAGTTGAAGTGCCAAAAATCACAACTATATCATAATCTATAAATAGAAAAGATCTGGAACAAGTAATTCATGCGCGATTCGCTTCAAATAAGGTCAAAAGCTCTTCCTATGATTACATTTTTATTTTTTCTTAGCTTTTAATAAATTATGATAAAATTTAATAAATTCATTGTCATTGGTTTAGACCCGTCTACGTGAAATTATATGACGTATTTATGAATGAGAAAAAAGTAGATTGAAATGGCTCATGATGCATTGTGTAAAATCCATATCGCGGAAATGCCATTGTGAGTAAATTAATTACTATGTTTTTACAAAAAAAGATAAGGGAAATGTTATAACACAGCGTTTAAAACATAATTGGTTGTACTGACAAAAATGTGTACGTTACTAAACATCTGTAAATAAAACTGATTCTAAGTGAACATGCTACAAGTATCACGAAACCGCATTGTCTCCGAGCAGCAACTCTTGGTCGCGCCTCTATTCTCTCTTTCCGTTTCTGACGTGTGACATGCTACAGTGGCCCCGCCCCATGTGACCTGTTTCACCTCTTCATCTTGGCCTGTGACCTCGTCCTCTCTCTGCCGATATAGCCTCCCAGCTCAGCCCATTCGGCGTTGCATTGTCCCTCGCCACGCTCTTCCCACGCCCTCCTTCTCTGCTTCTTTGACATTATTTTTAAAGACCCCTCTTTCTCTGGTTCAAAACCCGTCTCATGTCCATTGCGAGTGAAAAGTTTTACTTACCATCTAAAAAGTGTCTCACAACCATAGTCAAGTATAGATATTTAATACATATGAAGTGATATTTAAAATAAATATATTTCAATAATGATATGCAATTACTTCTGGCTGTTTCCCTCAAAGAATAGGTTTTATACGAACAAACATTCACAAGAATTTATTTGGTTTGACTTTCTCATGAATTGTTATTAAGTTAAATTAACAATTTGATTAACAATCACATTTAAAAGAAATTATTCATGTAAAACAAAACCTATAAACTGATATTCTGAAGTAATAGTGCAAAATCTTCAACAAAACGGCTATCCTTATTGCACATTCAATTATCACTTGTCATTTTCCTTTCTTCTTCCTAAACTGACATAGTTTTCCTGAATGTCCACCTCTTTTTCCCATCCACGATTCCTTCTTTCGCCTCATCAGCACTTTCAATCCACACACAGCCGTGGGTGAAGTAGCATTCGGCAAATGCTCGGCACTCCGCGGGGCGAGTCAAACGAGACTCACATGCCGGCATTCCGGAGCATCAACAGGCTGCATGCTTAGACGCCCGCCGCGTCGCCGCGATGGTGCAGATATGTGAGGAGGTTCGAGGGAAGGAGGCGAGAGAGTGGGGATGAAGAAGAGAAGTTTCTGAGTGTGCAGTGGAGAGGGGTAGTGATGACAAGATGCAGCAAGGCATCAATACATCGATATTTCGATACATCACTAAAAGGTTTGCGATGTCGATGAAAACATCGATGTTGAAAGTATCGGTGTTTTAAATATGACGAAATATTTAGGCGTTGTAAAACGCCCCGGTTTAAATGTGATACATAAAATGACACCATTAGTTTAAAGTACATTGTACCTTAAATTTGACTGTCACCTTAATTTTAAATTCAATTTTTTTGTGTATCCGCAGTTCAAAATGCAGTTTAACCATATTACCAAGTGCAAACTAATCAAATAAGGTAACAACATTGATGAAAGGTTGCAATCAGCAAACTGTTACGTACCGCCTGGGGATCGAAAATAGTGACAATCCGTATGTGAATGGCTGTTTATTGCGAGCAATCCTCCAAAAAATAGACACTGACACAATTTTATTTATATCATTAGTCTTTCTAAACATCCATGTTTCTGGAAATATAGATAGATAGATAGATAGATAGATAGATAGATAGATAGATAGATAGATAGATAGATAGATAGATGCATATGTGTGTGTGAAGAAAACATCGACATTTCTGCTCGAAAATGTTTTAAAAACATCGCTGCTTGTTGCCATACCTAGAGAGGGCGCGAATGAGTGCGTGGCCCCAAGAACGGGATTCCCGGCGCATTCCTTGAGAGGAGGAGAATAAGCCCCGTGCCCGCCCGTGGGCGTACGCCAGTGAGACCGGAAAGAAGACGCTCCGTCCACGTCTCCAAGCCTACGCAAGACAGCGTTGTAGAAGATCGATTATGTGAGAACGAGCAAGGAACTTTGTGGTGATTCAAGGCTTCGTACACTCATGATCGTAAGGATCGTTAAGTCCTAGAATCGGACTCTTTATTGATATGAATTGTTTGCAAAGAAATTTTATGAGTTTTTATTGTGACTGTGAATTATATGATTCTCTAATGATCAACGCATAAATGGAGTCAAGTCGTAATATATGTACTTTTTGAAAGCGTTTCTTCTTTCATAAATGGCTATGGTGTAAATACTTTAGTTGGATTGACGGCAAAATATGTCTTGTTTTCTGATTGTGACAGTCGCAATCTAATTATGATTAATTACTATAGATTAGTATTTGTAAATCTCAAATTTAAAAATCTAGAACATACTACTTTTTTTTTTTTTTGAAGCTAATTAATGCCCTTGTTTCCAAGAAAAACTTTATACAAAATTACTTGATAATTTAGTTTAAGACGTAACTAACAATTTCGCTCATTTGTGACGTTTATAGATTGGAATATTTAAATAACATTTAAGAAATGTATGATACATAAAAATTAGGTTGTACGTTGGCATTATACATCTGCCACGCAGTCTAAGATTTCAGAGATAATTCAATGTAATATTCTTATGAACTAGGAGTTGATTCAGAAATTTCTTAATGAAAATATTATTTAAGGAATAATGTTATTGTTTTACCAACTTCGACAGGCTGGTTAAACATACAGATCCTGGTTTCTCTCTTCAGGAAATCCTGAAAAATGATTTTTCTAAGCCCTTGCGCCGTCGTTTTGAGAGCTATCATTAGAGCACTGGCGCCGAAATAGAAAGTGGAGATAAATGGAGAAACGTCCGAAAAGTAAGAGTGGTAATTTGCCAGAGAGAGTTTCTATATGGTTAAGTGTTGCTGATGACATCATGTCTTTCTGATTTCTTAACAACATTTTATAGTTATGAACAAAATGTCTGTTTCAAAAATAAATTAAATGTTCATTTTCTTAACATTTGTAATAAATGCTCTATGAAAAAGACAGAAATGTAATCGAATATTTATTTGTGTGCACCGTAATTTTAAAACAGAAACATGCTCACTAAAATGTACATTTACATTGAAATGTCTTCCCTTAAATGTCACTAAAATCAGATTAAAATCCAATTTTAACTCTCTTAAAATATAGACAACAGTCTTAATTTTAATGTTCATTCATGTTCTTATATTTACTATTCTAATTTCTATATAAATTTCTTCACTATTCTACGCACAAAACTAGAAATCTCAATAAGAGAAAAATATATGACACAGTAATTCGGACTTTCCCACACTTTTCAGGTTCGCGCATTATCATTGCATTGCGAGAGCAACGCTTACTTCGTCCTTCGACACCACCTCTATGGCCCCTTCTACTGCTGGTTCCACCGACTCCTCCTCCTCCTCTTCCTCCTCCTCCTCCTCCTCCTCCTCCTCCTCCTCATCCCCAACCCGACCTCCTCCCACGCACTTCTCTGCCTTCTCTCCACGTTCTTCTCCAGCTCTCCTCCACCTCCTGCCACCTCCCCCGCCTATCCTCTCTCCCACCGCACGATCCTGCCATCTCCTCCACCTCGCACCTCTCTCCTCCCCTCCTCCTCCTCCTCCTCTCTGCCTCCTCCTCGTCTCTCTCCTCCTCCTGCTCCTGCTTGCGTAGTCGCTGCGGAAGAAACCGGCGGCCGGCAACCGCATACGTCGGCGCCCCACCGCATCGAGTCGGCTTTTTCGCGGTTCATACCGCCAGCGACCATTTTCTTCTTTTGAAGGCAACGGCCGGACACAATCGACGCGACCCACATACGCAGTGAGTGGCGGAGCGCGGGCGGTCGATGGCGGAGCGGGGGGCGGGGGCGTTGGATTGGGCGAGAAGGGGAGTGGTCGTTGCGCGCCGTGGAGGGGGCGGAGAGTGGCAGGGCGAGAAGGCGACCGAGATCGGAGGAAATCACATTGACGTACAGTGCCGAAATTGCAGTTTTGTAAGAGATCTTACATTCCATAACATCTACGCATCACGTCAGAAATCTTGTGAAATTTTGTGAAAAACTGAAATTAATGAACAAGGACTCTGAACTCTCAACATCAAATACTTGTTTTCAAATGTCTTCTAGGTACATAATCGATTTGGGATAAAAATAACTTTTTGCACTAAAAACCTTAACGAAAGGAACAGGCCGCTAAAGTCGGTATGCAAGGTCAGCCAGAGTTCGAATTTATTGAATCTGGGAATTGGAACTACTAAATTTGGAATTAATTAAATTTGTTCTAGAGATAAAATATTTGGTGAACCTGTAATTCTCAAAAGCGACGAGAGGGACAATCTCAAACAAACGCTGAGTAAAAATACGAAAGCGGAGATCCTGAGTACTATGAAAAAGCACCAGAAACTTTGATAAAAGAACAGGTAATTAAATTTGAGCATCAGACAACACAAAGAAGAAGCGAAGGAGAAAATAAACATAACCGCCAAATGAAAAGAACAGGTAATTTAATTTGGGTTTTGGTAGACGACAATAAAGAAGTGAATGAGAAGATAAACATAACTACCAAAGTGATAAAGCATAGATGGAGGAATGCAAAACTGGCAAAGGTAAAGCCGATGAATAAATAGTACACATCAATACATAAATTTAAAAAAAAGAAAATACGAAAAACGACATGAGAGGAGCCCAGAGAAAAAGTGCGAAAGGAAAGAAATGTAATCAAGGAGATGACCAGGCAACCAACGCGGAAGCCGGGCGCTGAGCGCAGACCTGACCGCTGCCGGTGCGGTGGGCGGAGCGCATGCAGCCCCAGTGAAAGGATTAAAGATTAGCGACGAAAGAGTCTTAAAGAATTAAGACCAGTTACAAATCGATGCGTTGTAGCCATAAATTACAGTGGCGCCGCCGCCGCTGCTGGACGGCGAAACACGTGTTTAGCGGCGTTGAATAATCTCTGTACATTGCATCCTTCTGCGCCCCGTTCGCGCTCTGAGCTTCAGCCCCCCGGTGCGGAGCGACTGACGCGACGCAGGCGTCGCCAGCGGATGGGCGAGGCACTTATCGAACCACTCCGTCCCTAGCTACCAACACCATCGCCTACTTCCCATGATTTCCAAGTTAGCCTTCAGTGGAAAACAAATGTAAAAGTGTGGAAGTAACAATAAAAATACTTGAATAGTTCGTTTAAGTGGTTTCCATATGGCGTTACCCCGTGCGTGATTGTGTGCTGAGGTGACTCAGGGCATCAATTTGATGTCACTACAGTGCCTTTGACCGAGAGCTTCTGGGGCTCCAGTTCTGACGTTTACGGTAGTTTTGGCAGGTTTTTCGACACTAGCTTGACAGGTATATCGAATTCAGTCGCTGTCTGGAGGAGAATTCAAGCGACCGGCTGCTCTGATTGATAGTTTTCCGTGGTTCCTCCGATCAACACTAGGCTAATGCTGGAGCAGTACCCTACCAAACAGGCAACGGACCGCGCGTGATCTTTTGTACTTCTTCCTCCGGATATCTTCTCCTCTTACACACACACTTACACTAACATGCACTACTCAGGCACACATGCCGGGAGACCGGTCGGAAGCTTAGACCTTGTCCCGGCTGTGGCGGTGTTCCACTAGTGGGAGATACCTGGTTGGAAAAACCCCGCCGACGGGAGGATCTCGCCATACAGCGAGGGAGAAGATGATAGCCACTTCCCAAGCAAAAACATGCCCTACAGGTACGGGACTAATGACCCCGGTAGTTGACGTGCCCGGAATCACTAAATCAATCAAACACCCTACGGCGAGGAAAATATCACAGCCACCTCCCGAGCAAAAACATGCACTACACGTACGGGACTTTTTTACGAGGGGAACCGTGGAAATCTTCAAAAGACGATGAGGAGCCCGCAATCCTCAACAGTGTGAGATTTTTACCCACTAAACCACAAACCCTTTGTGTTCCTGGCGTTATCCACCCTGGAACCGCAGTTATACATAACTTCAGGATGGTGCCAGACACGTACGGGACTAATCACCCCGGTAGTTGACTTGCCCGGAATCTCTAAATTAATCAATCAATAAAAATTCAATCAATGAATCAATCAAAAGCGAGCTGCAGTGCAATGCAGGCATAGCATTTTCTATCCCCACCGTTTGCCCCGGTCGCGCGCAGAGAGCGCGCCCGCGCTGCGGAGCTGCGGCGCCCGCCGCAGAAAGTCCTCCTCCGCCGCCGCCGCTGCCGCTGTGCTCCACAAAGCGTGGACAAGGGACTTTATGAGCCGTTGCGCAAGGCGGCGCGAGGGGGAATCCGCTCAGTGCGCCGAGGAATG
The DNA here is from genome assembly GCA_017312745.1 of Gryllus bimaculatus. Taxonomy (NCBI): domain Eukaryota; kingdom Metazoa; phylum Arthropoda; class Insecta; order Orthoptera; family Gryllidae; genus Gryllus; species Gryllus bimaculatus. Next base: position 10,256,102 of record BOPP01000031.1, read on the forward strand.
CGCGCAGCGCAGCGGAGGCGGAGGCGGAGGCGGCGTCGCGGCGAGCGGCGGCGCAATCGGTGCAGGCTACCCGAGTAATGATAGCGTTTCTAGTAACTACCGGGCGTGTGCAGGTACACACTCTCCGGTAGGCCTTGGGCCGAATGCGATCTTTCCTTCGTCAAACTTGGCCCTCCCTTTCCCTTGCACGCACACGCGCATAACACACATGTTTATAAAGGCGAGGCTTTGCGCTCTGTATAAATCGTACGTAGGTCAACCAGCTTGGAAGGAAATTCATATTAGGCTAGAAAAACCAAATTATTTCGACCGAAGCGATCACACCCACAAAATTCGAGCAAGGAAACAAAATTCAGATCTTGGGAAGTATTCCTTTTGTAACAGAACAATTAGAGATTGGAACAGTTTACCTGCAGCAGTTTTCAAAGCTTTTCGTCTCAGTGTCCGAAGTTTTAGAAACAAGTTAGAACAAGATGACAGTAACAGATATTATATGAGTATGTGCTGTGTAGTGCGGTGAAGTGCTGTGAAGTGCTGGTTAGTGTAATTCAAAGCAAAAAAATGTAGTGTAGTGAAGTGAAGTTAAGTGCGGTGAACGCGATCGATGCACCTTTCAATGCTGCTTTTCGACTTGTACTGTATTGTACGGTATTATTATTATTATTATTATTATTATTATAATTATTATTATTATTATTATTATTATCATTGTTAGTATTAATATTAATGTAAGTGTTGTAATTTTTGCAATTATTGTCACTTAACTGCCACCGGGTCATACCCAATTGCAGTTCTAATAAATGTATGTCGGGAGACTTGCCGGGAGCTTACCTTTTTCGGGGTGAAGCTGGGCTCCACTGGAGAAGATAAATCGAAGAGAAGTTTAATGCACCCGCAAGTCAACATGAAAGTCGGCGCCGGATTAAGCGGGAACGAAACTCTGACATCTCTCGGATTATAACATGCACCACGCTTACAGATCTAAGCGGTTTATCCGCTCGAAAACAATAAATCCCATCATTATAATAACTGTACAGATAGGTATGTAAAGTGATGAGAATAAGAACCAAACAAAAGCAAGGTTAGTTAAAGAAATGGAAATTTATAAGGAATGATCATTGTCTGTGTTTTCCGTGCTGTATGTTCAAGGATTCGGTGTCTGTTGCAAGTTTATTTACCTTCACAACTTGTATTACGAACATAATTTTGAATTGTAATGCGAGATTCAAATGATTCGTGATTCCGGGCGCGTCAATTGCTATGGTAATTCCTGCAGTAAGTGCAGTGCATGTTTTTTATCGCGGGAGGTGGTGATGATATCCCCTCTAAGCTCCCGACTGATTTCCCGACATGTGTGGTAGTTTAGGGAATTTAAAGGTGTGTATGTGAAAAAGGGGAGAGGATAGGACAAGGAAGAGTAAGGAAAGATTTCGCGCGGTCCTTGGCCCGTTTGTTAGGGTACTCGTCAGGCATTCGCCTGGTGTTGATCGGAGAAATCTCGGAAAGCTACTGATCAGCGCCGGGTACTAGAATTTTCCTCCAGACCGTTACTGAATTCGACCTAGCTATCTAACTAGTGTCAAAAATCCTGCGTTATCGAATGCGAGGGAGCCATAGACAAAGACACAAAATTAAGTACTTTGAAACAACATCACGTCTCTCAAATAGTCTTCCCCTCGGATCGAAAACGCACCTATCTTCTTCTGTGTGACGCCCACGCATCAGGCAAAATTAATTTGGTTTTTCGTCAAGCGCGGAGTGCTAGCAGCACTATCAAACCATGCGACATACGTTACCAACTAGAGGTGACTTTTCTCTGCAAAACAACACCAAATAAACTTCACTGCTAGTACAACTGCAAAGTCATAAATTATAATATTACAATATGTTTTCCTTGCATACTGTGTCACAAAAAGTGGCTTCTTTTGAATTGACTACCTGAAAGGATGCATTCCCTGAATCATGGTTCACTGTTATGACATACTTTTTCATGCAAACCTTTTAGCTATTTATATATTTTAATTCTTTAAAAACTATCCTTAATAAGAGATTTTTCATGTTTCAAGGTATTTCCTTTAAAACATCATCTTCTTTCTTTATGATGTAAAAATAGTGATGGTTAATAATAATCATGGGGAACTAAAGGCTACTAAACAGACAATACTTTGAATGTAAAAATATTCAATATTAGAACTTGTTATGTTAATTATAATAGTTCCTTCCCCAACTAAAATAATGCTATTTATTATGCTAATTGAAATTTTAAAATAAATCACGCATCTAGCATTTTTCGATCAAGATTATACGAACATTGTAGTACCGATATAACAGAAAACGTCGCTGACGAATTAAGTTATTTATTCTTACCATTTTTAAAGGGGTTATGTAATGAAAAGCAGATCAAATCGGAAAATACTACTTTCAATAAATTAAAAATAATAATTTTTAATATTTAAGAGATTTTGATTTATCATCCAAAATACAGAATTGCTCATAGAAAAATGCCTTTATGTCTCTCAGCTTTACATTGTTTTCTTGGAATGTACGACTAATATACGATAATATAAATATGTATTGCTGCAGAAAATGCCATTATAACTTGTTGATGCTGAATTACAGATAAGTTATATTATTAGTATTGTGATTAGTTCATAGCTTTAAATTTTGGTGTTAGGCCTTAGTCTAACATAAAAGTTCTGCTTGAATAAGAGGCAAAACCCCAAAGTGGAACGCCTAACTTAACGCCCCTCTAACGATCACTAAATTGTGAAAGTGTCTCTTCTATTGCAGACTTTTACGACCTTGTTGGGTCTTTTCTTTACCGCTAATGTGTCCTAAAGTGAATATCGCAAATCACGCTACACGTAGTCATATGTTTTCATAACCATTCACACGAAGGTTAGTTAAGTGGCTAGACTTAAATATTTAACATCTTCGCTGAGGGAAAAGGCTTCATCGCACATTGCTGTATGCTAACCTCCACGACTAAGTCAGTGTTGAAAACTTATGTGGGAGAAACTTTTAAAAATATAATACAGCAACCTTATTTTTCATTCTTGAGATGCGATTGTTTTTAGGCACTGAAGACTGCTCGAAACATTTCTTTATTAAAACATGCCCACTTATTAATGAACTTTTTCATTTGATGTCGCCAGCACAAGTTTCTTATCAATATCTTCCCGGAACAGTGAATTATGCGTTAATTTAAATTAATGTCCAATACAGTTGTCTGTTCTCATTACATATTAATTAATTTGTTTATAAGATCCAACTTTATTTTATAAGTGATGCTCATATAATTACTTCCAGTAATTAACTTTATAAATCTTTATGTTTAAGTTATTTTGATTTTGATTGATGCGTACATTCGTAAAAATGCAAAGCTATACCTATTTTAATAATTTAAGCTGTAATTGCTTCATGATCAATTGTTACACAAAAATAATTATTATATTATATATAAAAATAATTATATATAATTATATTATTAAGTATAAATGTAACATAGTTCTGTCACAATTCTGTCACCGTCGTTAAACATCAGATCGTGACAACTCAGCTTCTGTAAGGTGAGTTCGTGAAAAATATGAAGTTAAACTTTGAAAGCGGACGGCATGTTGCTCCAAAACATTCACAGCATTGTCTAGAGAAGAAATCGTGACTGCACGGAGCCCAAAAGGAAAATGGGGAGAAGGTTTCGCCCGGCGAGTGCGCGCGTGGAATTCGTCTGCAGTGTTGAAACGTCTTGCACGTGCGGTCCGCGCAGCGATGCGGTCTGCGCGCGGCCATCTCGCCCTGCGCCCCTGTCTTCGCCCGCGCACACGCCTTGGAATGCGCTCCCCTTTGCCCTCCCGCTGCGACCACGCCCTCGCCCTCGCCCTCCCACTCGCCCTCGCACTCGCCCTCACTCTTGCACTCGCCCTCACTCTCGCACTCGCACTCGCACTCACCCTCGCACTCGCACTCGCACTCGTCCTCGTCCTCGTCCTCGTACTCACCCTCGCACTCACCCTCGCACTCACCCTCGCCCTCGCCCTCGCCCTCGCCCTCGCCCTCGCACTCGCACTCGCACTCGCACTCGCTCTCGCCTTCACTCTCGCCTTCACTCTCGCACTCGCACTCGCCCTCGCACTCGCCCCCGCACTCACCCTTGAACTCTCGCACTCGTACTTGCCCTCGCACTCGTCTTCTCATTCGCCCTCTCTCCCTTCTTCGCACTCTCCCCCGCCCTCGCACTTGCTTTCGTTCTTCCACTGGTATAGGCCCTCGCCCTCGCACTCGCCTTCGCACTCGTATTGACATTTGCACTCGCATTCGCACAGGCACCCGCATTTTGCACTCGCACTCGCCCCCACACTGCCTTTCGCACTCGCACGGTTGTACTCACTCGCACTCGCATTCGCACTTGCACTGGCATTGGTACTTGCTGTCGCTCTTTCTCCTGTTCTCGCTCTCGCATTCGTCTTCCCTCCCTTCCTCGCACTCGCCTTCGCACAAGCACACGTACTCGCCCTCTCCCCGTCATATCTCTCTCGCCCTCGTATTTGCCCACGCACTCGTCTTTCCTCCCGTCCTCCTCCTACCACTCGCACACACACCTTTGCCTTCGCCCACGCACTCGAACTCACCCTCTCGTACGCCTTCATTCTCGTCGTTTTCATCGCACTTGCACTCCCCCTTCGCACTCGCTCACGCCCTCCCACTCGCACCCGCACCCGAACTTACACTCGCCCTCACCCCCACCTTCTCCCTCGCCTTCTCTCTCGCTCTCTCTCCCCTTCGTTCTAATTGCCGCCCTCGTCTTCCCCCTAACCCTCAGTTCTGCCACTGCTACTCGTCTACTACTACTCCTAATCTCTTCGTTTGTGATACTGCAACTGTATCCAACATCAAATTTGCGTTCAGTAGCGTACTGTTGCTGCTTCAGGATTCACCCGTTTCCAGATTGTTCTCTTACTCTTTCGCTGATCCTACATTGACATCTTCATTTACAGGTATGTGGTTCAAGTCTTTCATGTACCTGGATTTTAAATGTGTAATTTTTTAAAACGTTCTGTGATTATATTGTTGGTTAACAGGTGTAATGAGTGACATTTTATTTTTGATTTCGACTTCACGCTGCATTCCGTAACATATTGATTTTCTTCTGTATTCATTCAACATTACAATTAACATTTTTCATTACAATTAACTTCACGTTTTAGCACCTAAATTATAATTAATTATAGATTTAATTAGTGTTAACTAAGTGTTTTGTGAATTGTATTTGTCGTTTTCTAAGTATATCGTTAAAGAAATAAAAATTAATATTAATCATATATTACAATATTCCTGGAATGGCCCTTTTCATTTTCCACAAGTAAATCAAATTTTTAGTGATAATAGTCATCCAAAAGTAGTGAAAATCAAAGTACTATTAGAAATTTTTCACAAATCGAAAAGAAAAGAGCATTGTTATTTCTTTCAATTAAATGCAGTTTGATATACTCATCAATATTCAAATGATTAGTATTGGATGACATTGTCAGTTTTGCTAAGTTAATTGGGGTCTACAAACTTGATATAGTCGTCATGTTCCCACTCGGTTCAAAGTACGAGTAGTTTTGTTTCGGAGACCTTCCTTGGCTTTCTTGGCGGCAAATGTAAAACGAGTCGCCATCTGCTGCGCGTTCTGGTTTTAGGGAATCCAGTTTCCAAATACAGAGCGATGGCGCTCATTGCCGGTCGGATTAAAGTTCCAACTGTCACTCCCTTTGGAATGAAGTGGTGAGATCTAGAATTGTGTGTGTGTGTGTGAGAGAGAGAGAGAGAGAGAGAGAGAGAGAGAGGGGAGGGGAGAGGGATGGTGAGAGAAGGGGAGAGAGGGGGAGAGAGAGAGAGAGAATGAAAAGCGAGCATGCGAGGATGCGAAGATGAGCAGCCCAAACGAAGATGTGGCAACATAATTTTTCAAGAATTGCTAATAACGAATGGGAAGGCAAATAAAGAACCAACTTAATAAACATTGTTGACTATTGCTGCTGAAATCTGCCGAGCAACAACTTATAAACTAAGAACAGATCTTGTGCAATATGTTTGGTCAGAACATCCTTTGTGAAGAAGAACAGGTAATGAGAGACTTATTTATTTACATACTTACGACAAAAGCAGTTAAAAACTGTGTGTAACGTAAATTTATTATCTTATTTCTTATAAGTCCATATTTCTCATTCAGAGAAGTTCTATTCAGTAAGACATACCGTTGAGGACGCAAAGGAAACGTCAGAATATTTTTGGCTATCCATAAATTTAAATCAATACTCGCAATATGTCAATCAATCCAATACGAATGTGTGAGTTTGGAAAGTGTAATTTTCTCGTGTACGTAAACATCACTTGAGAAAATATAATTTCCGAGGATGAGCAATATATCACAATGATAAACAAAGTCACCATATGAAGACCCAAGCTTGTTTCTTGTATAATACTCCCTTAATAGACAAATAGACGAGAAACTTTTAAAAATTATATCACTTTAATCTCTTGTTTAAATACAGCATTCTTCAATTTGCTGATCCTTGTATTTCAAAGATGTTTACACCACCTCCATTTCCTACCTTTCATATGCGAGAAGAACGGCGATAAACGGGAATTATTTTGACTTCCGTCGGTTGTAGTGACAAATGAATTTTACAACACTGGCCATTTCAAACAGAAATGACGGGAAAAGAGTTTCTTTAATTTATACTTGTGACGTGAAATATAGCTCCTCTTCTACCACTTACTTGACAGTTCTTAGAAGCTTAAGACAGTCCGTGTCTGCGCTTGAATTAGTTGAAGAAAGAAGACGGTATCAACTTCTGCCCACAAGAATGGTGTTCTGTCTAATGAAGTCCATTACCTCAGACCTCGATCACCTCAAGAAACTACTTCCAATATCTGTGACCAGAGAATAAATTACTTCATGGTAATTATGTTTGGCATGATCGGATGGTACAATAGTGAATTCATATTAATCTTCACTTTCCTGTTCATTTTCTTAACAAAATTTGTCTACGTATTGCGAATAATTTTATACGTCACTCGATTGCGTATTATACGTCCATTTCTGGGTGGTCGCGGGATCCGAATATTGATATTTGGTAAGAGATTTTCAAACACTCCACTTGCAGAACTCGAAAAAATATAATTGGTGGCGGAGGTTGATAACAAAAATGTTCTCCTTGCACCTAGCTGATTTTAAGCATTTCGGCTCAAATATTGTATCAATGAGGCATACCGTTCCTGAAATAATATTTTATAATATTTATAATATGTTTAATTTCCAAATCTATAAATTAGTACTTAAGAATAAAAAACAACGTAACATTTCCTTGTATAACTCTCAGTAACGTAATATTCAATTCGTTGTAAATAACAATTTAAAACGTAAAAATTTTAAATCAAAATACCTCATTTTATTTGAATATCGAATAATATAATGCTGCATACTTAGTAAACCACAATGGAAGGGGAAACGTCACATATAAGTTGTGCACTCCTTAAAAAATTTACAACCAGCACAAAACCCCTGAAAGGCGACCTCACTCATTTTCGTGAAGTGTCTCCCATTCCACAAAAATTCCAGTAATTATTTAGCCGAAAAGGCAATTCATTAATGTACACCGGCGCCACGAACTCTTTTACAGGCGCCTTTTCGGGAGGCCGTAATGGGCGGGGGGGGAGGGGGCCAAAAGATTTCGATGAGGAGCGGGCGGTGTGGTGTGGCGCGGCGTGGCGCGAAGGCCCGGCGCCCGCCAGGCGGGCGCGCGCCACTTACGTAAGGCGGGCAGTGCGGCGTGGCGCGGAGCGGCGGGGGCAGTGACCGGCCTTGGGGCCGCGGGGCGGCCGCGGAAGCCGGAAGACTCGCACGGCGCCCCGGGCGGCGGCGGCGACGGCAACGGCCACGGCGACGGAGGCGGGAACCGTAAGAGCAATGGCAGTCGGATGGCAGAGGCAACCACAACGGCGATGGAGCCGTTAACAGTAAAAGATTGGGGTGGACACCGTAAAAGTAATAGCAGCAGGGACGGCAGAAGCAACCACAATGGCAACGGCGATAGGGGTGGACACTGTAAAAGTAATAGCAGCAGGGACGGCGGAGGAGACCCCAACGGCGATGGAGGCGGGAACCGTAAAAGCAGTGGCAGCAGGGACGGTAGAGGCAACCATAATGGCAACGGCGATGGGAGTGGAATCCGTAAAAGTTATAGCAGCAGGGGCGATAGAGGCATCGGCAGCGGCAGTGGTAATGGCGATGGGGATGGACACTGTAAAAGCAATGGCAGCAGGGACGGTAGAGGCAACCACAATGGCAATGTCATGGGGGCGGAGACCGTAAAAGGTATGGTAGCAGGGACGGTGGATGCAACCACAACGGCGATGGAGGTGGTAACAGTAAAATCAGTGGCAGCAGGGACGGTAGATTCTTCGCACATTAGATCGAGATTCTCCAAAGATGCCTTTCGCCCACCCAAGTTCATAAAATCACCCTTTTCCCACAAACAACCCCCTCTACTTCTAAAGAATAAATGCCCCCCCCCCAGAGTCAAATACAAAATTCTAAAAATAATGGGTTTTACCGAGAACCGCATTTGCCTGAGGATTGGCAAGTAAATCCCTTGCGTGTAACTTTGTACCAATCAAAATCTCCAAAAGACGAAAGTCGAACGGAAAGAAAATAAATTAAATAACAAGGGGACGGTAAAGACAACCATAATGGCAACGGCGAAGGGGACAGTCGCCATAAAAGCAATGGCAGCAGGAACGGCTAAGGCAACCACAACGACAACGGCGAGGGCGACAACAATGGAGACGGCAATGGCGAAGGAGACGTCAATGGCCTGTGCAAAAAACAAAACATTCTTGCCTCTGCAGTACCGTTGACCGGGAGATCCTATGGATCTAGTTAGAACTGTGACGCATTTTCGACATTCGCTATCTGGATCAAAGTCAACCACTTCGTGTAGAAGAATTCTTGCTTCGGCCGCCGCCGGCTGCTGCTGCCTTGCGCCGGCTGCTCTGATCGGTAGTTTTCCGTTGGTTCCCTGATCCCTGTTCCCTGATCAATATCAGGTGAAAGCCAAAAAAGGTCTTTAACAACCGGTCCACGGATCGCACGCTATCCTCCCTTCCTCACCCTTGTCCTTTTCTCTTACACACGTACTTATATGCATCACACAACCAGATATGTGTGAAACTTATACTTGGGTTTTTATTTCTTGGCGCGTGACGGCCTGTCTTCGTGATGGAATATCTCACGACATTTTGCATCTTTCTCGGTCGTGCCGCTAGATGTCACATGATCGCGACTGCATTGAGTAGTGCTGGCGATCATGCGTCATCTAGTGGAACGATCGAGAAAGACGCGAAATGCTGTGAGATATTCCTTCGTGAAGATAGGCTCTCACGCGCCAAGGAATAAAAACCGAAGTATAGAGCTTGTCCTGGCTGGGGGATACCCCACTGAGAGGAAAGAGAATATGACGAGTACGTTGGAACCGAATGTCACGTATCAATGGCGGAGATAAACTGCCTCCTCCCAGGATACAACACCCACTTCACGTAGGGAACTAAAAAATTCAGGTATTGACTCTCCCAGAATTAATACTCTCACACACGTTGCAACGGAGAACACGGAGAGAACAATGACGGGGTCGGCGATGGAATTTGTGCCGTGTCAGCGATAGAAACAATTGCTACGGAATCTATGGCTTCAACTGTCCGGAGTCAGTAGTTGAAGTAATAAGGGTTTTGGTGGAGCTGGGAGGTAGCTGCCTATGGTGGGAGCGGATATGAAGGTTAGGATAATTGTGTTGGAAAATACTGCGGCAAAGAAAGCAAAGGAGATGAGTTGTTTTGGCCCATGACATAGATTTTTTCGGCTGTGCCCGCGGCAAGGACCCATCGTCTTTCTATCTGCTTTGATGGCCTCTGTAGGCATCTGACAGTTCGTAGCCTTTATTCGCTCAACAGGTGAGGACGAACGGAACACGTTCAATTATGTTAGTGAGGTGTCCTTACTCTTGACCCATTTCTTCAAAATAAAGGTCTGCTTGGACCTTCAGGTTTCTTTCTAATTTTAATTTCTGAGTTTCTCGCAAACCCTACGTACAAGCACAAGAATATTATTTCTTAATTTCTCACAAACCATGCACTATTATATTATTTTCAGAAATTGCTTAAATGAATAGCCTTTATGAAATGATATGGTCCTTGTATTGACTATATGACAATAAAAAAGAATTTTTGAATGTTCAATAACACAATCGCTGACACAATATGAATTACAACTGCACTATTAATGAGAGAATTGTTTGTTGTTGTTTTTTTGCAAAGGTATTTCTTCAATTGCTAATTCACTAATGGATTATTTGGCAAATTAAACCCTATTTTTAAGTAATGAATCACTGGCCTGCAGCAGCACAAATGCTGCTGAACAAAACTACTCAAATGGCTTTCCAAAAAATAGCGCCCACACACACAGCCCCAAATTCCACAAATAAAATATTATCTTATGACACTGCAACAAATTAAAGCTTTTAACAAAAATAGTCGTCATGAATCCAAAACTAACGTAGTGTAGTATATACGGATGCATAATACAACAAATCTTTACATACTATGAATGTCAAACAAGTTGCTGTTTGTTTCATGACAAAAGAAACGAATAACAATATATTTATTGACGGACAGCCTCTTCCTTGAAGCCTTCCTATCGCGTGCCATAAGCAGTCGTAACGCAGTGCCCCATATCAAAATCTGTCGTAAACAGTGACGCCATGAGTTTGAGAATGCAGTCGATACGCGAAGTATGAGAATAAGCGGAAAAACAAATCGAATATTTGCATTTTTCAGTCAAAACTGAAACTGGTGCATTGTTTTGGATTTTCCCCAACTTTTTGTGTAGTTACTAAAATCATAGCTCCCCCCTCAAAAGGTCGGAGGCTGCACAGTTTTCTTTCAATTTCTGCGCGCATTGAAAATTAGTAATGCAGATTATGTGTTTGTAAAAGATAGTTATTGTAGTTCTAATTATGTTTTTGCAAGGAACTTTGAAATAATTATAAAAATATTAATATAGGTTATATGTTCCAAAATATAATCTTTTTTACGTTTTGACAAAATTACTTTTGGACATAGCGAAAATATGAAGAGAAGGTAAATAAACAATGCTCGTAAGCAAAGTACTTCCACCAAATGGACTTCAAAAGCAATAATTATTCCACCTGAATTGCGTTAATAATTGAAACGATTAAAAACGAAATATATATTCAAAACCAACTGTTTCTTTAGTAGTATTTCATTAAACGTATTTTTTTCTGATCACTTGAAATAAAGGTGTTAGGCTGAGATTTAGTCTTATTTTGCACAACTGTTTCAATGAGCCTCTATTGTTTTCAATTTTCTCAAGAAAATGTGTAAATGGGTGCATATAGCTAAAAAGACATTTGTCCTATGTACCCGATAGAAAGCAAACAGTAGATAATAATTCCCTAATACATAAATTGAAACTCTCAGACCCCAATTATCCTGATTAGAAAGTTCCTGCTGACAGAAAATGAAATTTCATATCACGTTGGTAGGCAAAGCGCAACTTCGGCCTCCCTTTTATCTTCGGGCTGCTAACGCTTGTACAATATAAAACCAGTCTCCATTCTGCTGAGAGGCGGCCGGTAAGTGAGCACACTTCTTTGTCTGCCGAATGCCTGCTGGGACTTCTCATAGTTAACCACGAGCGGCCAAGCGTTTCATCTTAGCAGCGGGAAGCCAAATAATCTTCGTGTATCCTATCCGTGGTAGCAAAGAGATTAGCCTCGGATTGGTTTGTTGATACACTAGTCAAGAACGTTGTTCAACTTAATTGTAAGAATCAACATAAAGATTTTTTTCATACAGCGTTTTGTAACGTGTACCTTATATTATCTCTATCCGCAATTATTATTTTAACTGTATTTGGCAAATTTTCCCCTTACTCTTCAAATTAGTATTTTTCAGTATGTTTTATGTATATTATTTAAAAACCGTGAAGTACTGTAAAACCGAATAAACACACTTTTTTTTTAAATATATATTGTCAATTTTCTAGTGTAGTAAGTTGCTGAGTTAAGCGCTTGTCAGCAGGCAACGTTGACGGGGAAACAGAATGAATCAATACTCCGAAAAAATTCCTTACGAACAAAGTCATAGCAAGTGTGCATGTGCAAATATTGTTAGATCGAATTAACGAATTAACTATTAAACAAGTGGTAGGGAGAAATGACCCAAAGGACTCAAGAAATAGTTCTTATTAAAAATTAGTAATAAAGAGTGAAATGAATTATAGTCAAGTGACAATAAAAATGATAAGGGAAAGATGGATTTTTGTTTGACAAAGGAAAAAATACCTATTTTTATGACGAGATTAGGGAAGGATGCTAAACATAATCTATGATAACCCGTGATGAAAGACGGTTAGATGGGAGGATAATGAGACCTCGAAGGGGAATGGATAAGAACTAGCTCTTGACCAGTAAGAGAAAATGGTCGTAAGTGATGAAAATCTGGAGGCAAATGTTAACGAGATGTATGGAAACAACAGATAATTTAATTTTGAAATTATAAGGAATATTAGAAATGAACAGTTCCTGAGTATGATGTACAAATGTGTTGCAAGTTACAGACAAGGCATCATTATAGAATTCGCGCACTAGAGAGTTGGATGTGACGTGTGGATATGGCCCAAGGAGTCGTAGATTGTGTCGCAGACCAGGTAAGCAACCAGATAATACAGCGACGCAAACTAGATAAGATTACTACCCAGATTGTAGGAACCGTGCGGTAGAATCTTACCAGTAGATGATACGCCGCTACATTTATATTGTCATTGAAATTTTAAATTTTGAAATTGCATTTGTATTGTATAAATGCCGCTCACAATGTATATGCACTCTTCATGTATGTTTTAGTTTGTATTCTTTTGTTATGGAGTTATAGATAGACATAATCCTGGTCAAACAGAACCAAATTGCATTAAGAGTTAACAAAAAACATTTGAAAAACATAAACACCTGAACTAAATAAGTGTATTGCAGTAGAAATTCAGTGTGAAACTTTTTTTAACAAACTACCATGGAGACGTTAGGAAGCAGAAAATGAATGGTCGTGAATATTGGTTAAGCACATAAGTGAAGGAGTAACGACGGCTAGCAATCATGAATGCGGCATACCCTCATGAATATGTAGGGAGGGAAGAAGTTAAAGGGAGAAAAGGGATGGAGAGAAAGAAGATATATGAGATAGTCGTAAATAGTAATAAAAACAACAAAGTTTCAGTAAATTGTTCGGTTTAGCCGAGAATAATCGAAACGACAGTAAAAAAGTTTAAAAAACGATAATGTAGGAGATGGGATGCAGGAGATGAGACTGATAATGGTCACTTAAAATGAATAAACATGATGGTGGAACGATTGCAATAATTTCGTGTTTTTTCAGTCAATGAAATTTTTCTTTAAAAGCAAAGCGAGCAGAACACATTTTAGGAACGTACAAGTACATTAGGAGTAATTTTAAAGATGTAAAATTAATGTTTTATGGTTAAGGATAAAGATTAAAAACTGACTCAGTACACGCTAGTTGAAATGAAAAGAAATATATCTTGAAGTAGTGATCTGAGGTCGGAAGAGAAGATATGTGTATCAGCCTTCCGTTGGATATAAGTACAGAAATATATAGTAATTCCATTTCTACATTCATTTTCTGATTTCCATTTCTTATATGCTTTATTTTTTGTAGGATTATTCTGAATGGTTAATAAATGTTAATGAATACGCATTTCATGTAAAGAATGTTATATTAGGAAACGAATTCTTTAGAAAATATTCAAAATTCGAACTTATATCAAAGAAACTTCAGTTCATCGTTCACTAGCGCGTCGAAATCTCCAACGTGATTACGCTTCACTCAGCTTAGAACAAATATTTAATCTTCTCCACTTGCGTTGTGAGAACGTCGTTGAATGATAAGTGTTTCCGAGTGCGACAACTGCGAATATCATTAATCCCGTAATTGCAGTTAATGTTTTCCTTCGGGTGGTGGCGAAGACCCAGACCCAACCGGAGCAAGCTACCGATAGGTCACCCTGGCATATGAGGTGATGTAGTGTGTGTGAGTGTAAGTCGGGAGTGGGGATAGGTCAATGAAGGGGAATGAAAGATCGATCGTGGCCCTTGTCCCGTTTGTTAGGGTACTGCTCCGGCATTCGTCTGGTGTTGGTCGGAGAAATCACGGAAAACTACCGACCAAAGCAGCCGGCCACTACAATTCTCCTCCAGACAGCGGCTGAACTCCACCCAGCTATGTAGCTACTATCGAAAATCCTTCCACGGTTGCTACTGAAATCCTAAAACCTTCCGGTCAGAAGCACCGCACTGGCATCAACTGATGCCATCCCTGAGCCATCTACGTCGGTGAGAACCTCGAACCCTCCTTGTCAAACTTTTAAAACGCCCGGCGAGCCTCTCCATTCATCCCACACGTTTAACAGAAGGCCCGAAAAGCAGCTGACATGCACACGGACCGGGTATCGCTGCCGGCGACGCATAGTCGAACTTTCTACGCCACAGCTGCCGTGGCCCGGCGCGGCGGACGGGCCGTCAGACGGATCTCGTGCCGTAGGCGGAGACAGCAAAGCGCGCTGCTCTCGCTCCCTCCTTCGCTCACGCTGCCCCACGCGGCCGGCGGGCAGTTAGCGCAAACAGCGGCGGAACAACCTAACGGCACATGGTGGGTATATCAGTGTTACGAAAGTTTATGAATAACTCTTGTAAACCAGAATTGACAATACATTTATATTACTTATTAAGTTGAACTGCGGATAAATGAATAAAGTCACTGTCTTAAAGGATTTTCGACACCAGCTAAGTAGCTGGGTAGCTGTTCAGTCGCTGTCTGGAGGAGAATTCTAGCGGCCGACTACTCTGACAGGTAGTTTTCAGTGGTTTCTCCGATCAACACCAGGCGAATGCCTGGTCAGTACCCATACAAATGGGCCATGGATAGCACGCGATCTTTCCCTCCCCTTACTTATCCTATCCTCACCCCTTACTTACACGCACTTACATGTACTACACGTACGTACTCTCGTGCCAGATGGGGTGGTGATTCGTTAGCGGAGATACCTAGTTGAGGGAAACCTTACAAGCCGACAGGTAGGTCCGCGCCGGATATTGCCATCCCATGAATGAAGACCACTGCCATCTCCCGAGATAAAATCATGCACTAAATTTACAGGACTAGTGACCTTATCAGTTGACGTGTCTGGAATCACTCGCTAATCAACGAACTCTTGTTCGTCTCCAGTTGGGGAACTCGGGAGGGAAACCAACACTCGCATCGTCCGTCACCGTCCAAGGCGATCGCTCGTCTGCAGGAGCGAGAGGTGACGGAGGCGGCGGAGCGGCGGTGCCTCGGGCTATACTCTCTCCCGCGGCGGCGGCGGCGGCGGCGGAGCTTAGGCGGTGGCGCCGGAGCGCGGAACGCCTCAGGCGACAGCGGGCCTCGCCCCGGTTACCGGCGGCGGTGGCGGCGGAGGCGGCGGCGGTGGCGGCGGCGGAGGAGGCGGCCTCACTCAAGGACCCCAGCCGCTGCACCCCGCAGCCTTGGCGAAATGTCAAGGTGCCGCGGCCGCCGCTGCTGCCGCCGCCGCCGCCGTGCGATCCTCACGTTGTGCGGTCGAACCCGGAACCGAACCCAGGACGATCGCGTGACCCGGAATTGTGGAAGTGCTTGTCGTGCCTTTTATTACCTTGGGATGAGGGAGCCGCCCTGTTGGCGAGGATTTGAGGGGAGTTGAGTCGGGAAAGGGGGCGTGGATTCCATGTGAATTGGCTGTAAGTGTCTTGAATTTGGAGAATGTGAGGGTCGTATTGTTATTTTCACGGTTCTACCGTGGCGTTCTACCGTGGCTACATGGCGTTACCTATAAAACCAATTGTTTCTTTGGACGGTTTCTAATGTCATAAATAATTGTATGAAATATTCCGTGTTGGTGACTAGATGTCAATAATTTTGGGTTATTATATTACTCATAATTGATAGCTTGGTTTCTATTCAAATAATTGTCGAAGCACAACGAATAATAATAACCGGAGAAATAATGTACATTCCGATGATTTTATTCATAAATATGAATTGAAGACAATACTGATCTTTGTGAAGATAAGTGTTCGTATATCAATATTTTCTTTGTTCAAATTTAAGGTTATTCCAGAGAATATTTTTTTAGAAAGAATTTTAATTATATGTACATTTTTATTTCTGTTTTTTTTTCATTTCAAAATAAATAGCGCACCGTTGTGTGCACATATTGTCGGTTTTGACAATATGTACTTTGAATATCCGTCGTTACTTTAATTCATTAAAATAAAATTTGCGTTAATGCTTGATATTTATCAACCTATATTGTAACCCCCACACATTTCAAATATTAAAGGGCATATTTCGATAATATATTTCTTGCATACCGTTATAAATCAGTGCTTAATTAAAACCTCTTTATCAAATCATAAATCGAATTTAATTGAATTCATTCATTCATTTTTAATGCTCAATTTATGTTTTCTAGTACATTTTGTTTCTTTTAATTCATGAAGCTTGATGAAATATTCATCGGTATGGAAAACAATTATTTTTTTCTACAGGAAAATACCTCACAAGATAGTATCAAACTTGAGAAAGCCGTAGAATTGGTCACTCTGAATTAGTCGCGCTGCCTCCTGGCACTTGTGTAATAATGAAGAGACTGGAGAAGAATGTAGATTTCTCCTTCCGACGAATATGGTTAATGTTAGAAAAGCGAAACAGCCTCCTTCGCAGAAGTTCTCTGACGTTTGTTTGCATAACTCTGTTATCTCGATTACACACAACAGAGAAATCTAAAATCACTTTCATGTAGCTTGCACACAAGTCTGGAAACAAGTATTGCACCTGCAGGACCTAATTGAGGAGGTCCTCCAGGTCTACATTCAATACAAATCGTAAACCTCCAAGGCGAGTAGGAAAGCACAGTAAACTGAGTTCAGCTTCTTGGAAGAAGTGAAATGTGCCCTCAATGTGCTTATGCAAATTTTCCGTCGTTCGGTACAGGGGCCGTCATATTTCATTTTGAAACGGTCGGCAGCGTGTGGTGCTTGAGGCGAGTGAGCTAGTGAGTTGCAGTTGACCGAAAGAGACACGTAGAGATAGTTTTAGTTATGTAAACTTTTAAACTAGCGTTTCTCTTTTCAACCAATGTTACCCTTATAATAAGTTGACCTAAATATTCCACGTGGTTTCGGTGCCTCAGCTCCAATATGTTTAATTAGAACGATAATATTATTTTCGTCGGTACTGTAATATTTTGGTCACTGAACCCCAGTTTTATAGGAATTTTCCGTTCCCAACAAATTCAAAGAACAAATGCAGAATTGAACCCTTGCTTTAGTACTGTATACTAAGTGTCGCTTTCCCCAAGTCGTTTTCCTATTGTTTTTATGCAAGTGTACTAAAACTGTATAGTTAATTTACTCCTAGGATATCAAATATTATCTTAAGCAGTGTTTAATTGGCTTAACTTCATGTTTAAAACGATTTGAAATGATTCGCAAAACTAATGATCATTAATCTTTCTTTATTGATCGAAGAGTACAAGAAGTCACCATAAATGAATTGATATATTACTTCTCGTAAACATATGTATTTCAATTTATCTCATTGAATAATCTCATAATCTAAGAAGATTATCTTTCTTTTAATTTACACTGGTCAATAACCGATCATTCACTCGAGCATAATCTTGAATATATGAATCAATTTATTGTTATTGTTATTGTTATTATTATTACTATTAAACACAAGTTAGTGCATTCCCCAATATTGTTCACAAGCAATAAATTTGTGGAATAGATCTTCTATGACACTGGTATATTGTAAATTATGATGTAAGAATGAGATCAAATTTGCTGAAAACAAAGACACCGCAATAGTAATGTTTCAATAAATTTTTGTTTAGTTTTTTCGAGTAACATTAATTCTATAACCTTCTAATCGGAAGAGTAGTATTCACTGATGACGAATTCGCTGTTCAAGGTATATTTTTCATTAGTTTCATTATTCATAGTTAGAAAAGGATCATTAATAATACTCACATATTGACTTCATTCACTTAGAAGTAGTTTTTCTGGTTTGCTGCGTACACCACATCACAAGACTAATATAAGACCTCCATAAAAGTAGAGGTGGTCTACTACTTTTGAATGCATATCCTTGAAATTCTCAGTGATATTCCATAGAGAAATTTCGAATGAACTGGAAAACGTAAGCACGGTGATATTTCTACACGCCAAATCTGCGATCTGAGAATGAATCTTCGTAGAATGTTTTGCTAATTTTGCAAAAAATCAAATCATTGGTTTTGCATATTAGATTTTTGATATGTTATTAACATATTAAATATCAAATATGTTGTATTAATACAACATATTAAGATATATTTATACTATATTAAATATATTTATAACAACTGTTATAAATATTCCTAGTCTCACTGATGATTTTCGTGAATATTTACAGAGCTCACCATGCGACTTTTCACGCCACAAAATTACTTAGCCAGATTTAAAATCTGCCCATCATAACAATGATAACATCTCAACGTAACACACCATGTCTTAAGAAAACCATATTTTGAAGAATTCCGGAGACAGTTGTACACAAAAGCGACGTCATCACTTTTCCTCTCCACACATTCCTAAGATATTCGGGGCGGGCTACGTCACAAGTGACATGCAGTCTCACGGGTACGTAATATCACTGATAATTTTCGTGATTCTTTACACAAATCCTCGTGCGACTTTTCATATCCTGAAAAGACATAACAAGACTTAAAATCCGGCCAGCATAACAATGATAACATCTTAACGTAACTCACTGTCTTAAAAAAAGCCCCATTTTTAAGAATTCCGGAGACAGTTGTTCACAAAAGCGACGTCATCACTTTTCCTCTCCACACATTCCTAAGATATTCGGGGCGGACTATGGCACGAGTGTCACGCAGTGTCCCGGCTCTCCAGTCCGCATGCGTCTCCATCGCGGGCGCGGCTCGGGAGAGGGGGGAGGGGCACTTTCTCCGCGACTCCCACCGCCGGAACTTCCTGCCCGTGCCCGTTCCCACGTCCTTCGAAGCCGCACCACTCCCACATAGCGCCCACCCGCCCGCGTGCGTGCGCGCACGCCCGCGCGCTCGCTCCCGCGCGATACCGCTAGCTCCATCTGCATATTTCGCACGTGAGGAACCACGAGGTTGCGCGTGGCGAAGTGACAGCGCAATCGGTGGTCGTTTAATAGAGGTTTCCATTCGCTACAATTCCTAAATTCAGAAACTGTCGCTAGCTCCATCTGCATATTTCGCACGTGAGGGACTACGAAGTTGCGCGTGGCGACGTGACAGCGCAGTGGTGGCCGTTTAATAGAGGTTTCCATTCGCTGATATTCCTAGAGTCAGAGAGTGTCGCTAGCTCCATCTGCATATTTCGCTCGTTGGGGACTACGAAGTTGCGCGTGGCGACGTGACAGCGCAGGCGGTGGCCTTTTAATAGAGGTTACAATTCCTAAATTCAGAGAGTGTCTCTAGCGCCATCTGCATATTTCGCACGTGAGGAACCACGAGGTTGGGCGTGGCGACGAGGCAGCGCAGGCGGTGGCCGTTTAATGAAGGTTTCCATTCGCTGCAATTCCTAGATTCAGAATGTCGCTAGCCGTCTGCATTTTTTGCACGTGGAAGACCCTCAGGTTGCGCGTGGCGACGAGACAGTGCTGGTGGTGGCCGTTTAATAGAGGTTACAATTCCTGAATTCAGAGAGTGTCGCTAGCTCCATCCGCATATTTCGAACGTGAGGGACCACGTCGTCCCACGGGAGGGCGTCGTGTTTTGCTGACCCCAGATCATAGGAGCCCGCACGGGTGTTGATGTCTAGTGTATGATTGAATAAGCGTCCCTTCGAAACCTAAAGGGTAACCGGCTGTCGTCGTCTGGATAAAGCCTCTAGGAAAAAATCTTTCATAATACGTTTAACTGTACGTGTAACTGTAACGTCATAATACGTATAATTTCCTTTAACTCCTGAACGCTGCCTGGCTGGGCTACGGCTAAGTGGATGTAGAAGGGCTACTCTACTCTCTGTATCTAGGGACTCTACATTTCGCCGAATTGGTGCGCACACGGTGTATAAGACAGTTAGGGCAGGTATCGCATTCGATATGTTCGGTAGAGCGCACCAGTGTATGGGACCAGGGGACGCCCATTTTTGGAATTTATTTTGTCATTATAATTTGACAATCTCATATCGAGATGCTGTGTGTATCCTTAAGCTGCATTCTCTCCCAGTTTCGGAACCGTTTTATCAGGGCAAAACTCTTTTATTTTGACTGAGGAAAGGAGTATTTAATGATTAATCCAAAGGATTTTTTCTGTCACTGGTTTAACGTGCAAGAATTGCTTCATATGAGTATTAAAAAATTTATCGAAGTTAAAAATCAGAATAAGTTCATACGAGTATCAATGTATGTTATTATGTATTACAAAAGAGCTCCGCAACTCGCGACAAAGACCTTGTGTACTTATAAATATCATGTATAATAATGTAATTCAAAATGGTTAGTTATAAGAGCAATGAAATAGAAAAAGAACGGAAGTTGAAACGGACCCCGCTTGCTATAAAGGCCATGAGAAAGAAGTAACAATAATGCCACTAATTAAAATACAATTCAACAGATAATACACACTTGGGAATGTCTGTAACAAAAGTCACCATACTCATAATGACTATATCAGCAAAGTTTTTGACAGTTCCGCCGGTCACTCACCGAGAATCACTGTTCCAACGAACAAGCTCAGCGTCACGCTCGTGAAGGTAGTGAACCTCTGCAACAAAAAGCAAACAGTTGGGTTAAACAAGCTCACATATTTACCCATTTACGTTTCGGAGATCACGACTTTATAAGAATATTACATTCAATGCACAATTAAGTTTAGTGAACGTACGAGAGAAATGAGTGCTATGAGTTTTTGTTTGGGTCAGCGAATGGGATACTGCAAGCAGACTGGTAACAAGCAAGAGATTATTTTTAATTTCATCATGAAACATGTCATAATCAGAATGCAACAACATGCAAATGAAATGTGAAAAAATTTTTTTGCGACATGATCTGAAGAAACTTGATTTCCCCAGCTATAGAAAGTATTCTCAATTTATTTTCTAACAGTTTCTAAAGTCTCTGATATGATCTGAAGAAAATTGATTTCCCCAGATATACAAAGACTTCCCAAGTTATTTTCTGATGATTTACTGATTTTAAATTCATTCCGTACGTGTTTGAAACACTCAAATTATTTGCTTCTTATGTTTCTAACTTCTACCACGCCTTAACATAAGAATGGAAATCATGCATGTAGAACTTGGTGTAATTTCTAAGGAGTGTATTACAACAGAATATGCAAACATAGACCTGCAGACATTTGGGAATTTCCATACTGTTCAATGATTAATTGATAAAAGGAGTTCGCCTTCATTGTTCAGGTTCATGGTTAAATGTTCATAGTTAAAGGTTTATGGTTAAATGTTAATGATGCATGCTAATTAAATAATATTTTCTGATTTTAAAATGCGTTCATTATTTTTTCACAAATGAAGACTTATCTCAATCCTTCAAAAAACTTCTATTTCCTCTGTTTCATGGGCGCTTGATCTGCAAATATATTATTATTGGCACCTGACTTGCTCAGAAAAAGATTACAAAGTTTTCAATTACTAATAGAATGCGTTTAAATTCTTAAAGGATATAAAATTGTATGGTGCATTGTAAAGAATTATATATACGGTCGCTAATGACCTTGCCCTTCATGCGACCAAAATATATTAGGAAAATACCAATAAATGAAAAAAGAGTACAACTCAATCGGAAAAGAACCATCTGCTTTCCAACGCAATGGTTCCTACTCAAAAGAATAAACGAAAGATGTGTCAGCTCATGGGAAGCGCGCCCATCGCGTGCATGAGGCGCCAAATTGCAGGCAGCACCTCGTGGAAAGCCGTAGACAATGCGTGTGAAGAACATTGCGTGATAGCCACGACGTAACAAGGCCCTGGTATTAGCATTTGCGTGTGGAGATTGTGTCGCTAGGATTTCGCAGATTTTCTTGACCTACATCTCGTTCGTGTGTGGTTCCGTTGCCTGGGAGTTCTGTCTACGAAAGATAGCCTGACCGATAAATTATGTTACCTCTAATAAAGAATGTGTGGGCGGGATGGTGGTTATGGCTGTTGACTTGCAACCCAGAGGTCGGAGGTTGCAATCTCGCTTGCGGCAGTCTCCATATTCATAATGTTTGTGACTGGAAGCCAGGGGCCACCCACTATTAAATGGGTACTTGACCTGTAGGCAGCAGGATATCCAACAAAGGCCAGACTGTGGTTCCTGATAGATCACACAGCATGTGCGGCATGGTGTTGTGAGTTCTGCAACTACGTACCGAATTTACTCGAACTATCGTAAATACATATATGAGTATTTCTTAGTGTATATTTCTAGTATTGACACTAGTGATCCTAAGAAGTGGTGCGACGAATGGTAGGATCAGAAGAAATAAACAAAACAAATTGTACTTCCGTATTTGTTTTTGAACGACAATATATGTGATCGTACAGTTTGTTTTATAATTCGATCTCCCATAAATATTCTGAAGAATAAGTTAACGAGGTTTGCTTATTTACCGGTTTATTAAAAATGATTTACCCAGGTCTTTTAGCAATATTTACGGTTTCAAGTTGCATGCATCACCAACATAGTCATGTTTTAGAGAACACCGTATATTTACTTTTCACTAACAACTTGAATCAATAATAAATGTGAGTGGAAAGATAGATCGAAATGCCAAAATTATATATATATATATATATATATATATATGTGTGTGTGTGTGTGTGTGTGTGTGTGTGTGTACACATTATGTGATCAAAAGTATCCGGACACGTCCAAAATGGTGATATGGTGTGGTTGTGTTTTTCATCTAGGGGGCTTGCATCCCTTGTTGTTTTGTATAGCGCTATCACGGCACAGATCTACTTTGATGTTTTAAACACCTTCTTGCTTCCCTCTGTTGAAGAGCAATTCTGGCATGGCGATTGCGTCTTTCAACACGAACGAGCACCTGTTTATACTGCACGCCCTGTGACGGAGTGGTTACACGACAATAACATCCCTCTAATGGACTGGCCTTCACAGAGTCCTGACTTGAATTCTATGGATCACCTTTCGAATGTTTTGGAACTCCGACTTCGTGCCAGGCCTCAACGACCTACATCGATACCTCCCCTCAGTGTAGCACTCCATGAAGAATGACCTGCCATTCCCCCAGAAACCTTCCAGCACCTGATCGAAAGTATACCTGCGAGTGTCATCAAGCTGTCATCAATTCTAAGGGTTGACCAACACCCTGTTGAATTTCAGCATTACCGATGGAGGAGGCCACGAACTGGTAAGTGTCATTTTCAGCCACGTGTCGGGATACTTTTGATCACATAGTGAATATGTATGTATGTATGTGTATATATATACATCTTATTATTATTTAATTACTCATTACATTTGTTATTATTTATGATTGATGAGATTTTGAACACGCCGTTGTAAATATAAGCAATCGCACGCTCTCTGCAAGGCGCTAACGTTTTGGTTGATGTGCGGAGCCGCAGCTTGGCCATTGTTTCGAGGGGAAAAGTGAGTAAAGGCTTCCGGCTTCAGCCAAGGCGGACCGCGGGTCGCACGAGAGAAGCCCACTGACACACTTGCATGCGCCGGCCCCACGTGGTCCACGCCCGGCCCGCCCTCATCGCCCGCGGCCTCCGTTCCTCGCACACACCCACACTCCGCACATTAATGGATTATCTTTGAAAGCTCGTAGGTCTCGTTTATGAAAAAGCGAGTACTTTTTACGTAATTTGTGCTTCAAATAAATGCTATTTATTAAAAAAAGTTTTCTCACAAACTGTTCCAAATTTTTTCTTCCATTTTTTCTACGGTTAGAACACAAAATGCTTAAAACAATGGCGGTGGTCTCATTTTTGTTGAACTCTCTGAATTTTTGAAAATTGCCAAAGAAGACGTATAACGAGATAGTAAGTACTGTAGTAGCATCACTACTTTTGTTTGGCTATTTAATCTTCTTAGTGCAGACAGATCCTCAGTGAATGTATCGTTTAAGACACATCAGCCCAAGCCAATTAATATTGGAAGATTTTTAAAACAAAACTAAAAAATAATTTAGCCAATGTTTGTAGAAGATTTTTGCCCCAACTGAAAAGTCACTGCTCCCTTACGTCAGTTCTTACTGAACTAAGCCATTCAGATGCAGAAAGTATGACAATCTGAACGACCTCCGCCAATTAAAATCGTCTAACACGATAGTCCTTCTAGTTAGCATTTAGTTGTGGAGAATAAGGATAAAAACTGATGACATAAAACAATTTCGAGCATATTAATATTCGTTTTTGACAGATGTGTGTGTTTGGAACCATCAAAACAGCATAATTTGAACTCTCCTGAGAATTGGATATAAATTGGAATCTGTTTGCACAGAAAAAGCGCTACTCTCTGAACTTAGGATCTCTGCACTTCCCTTCCATAACTACCAAGAGCTTCGCTATTCACTCATTTTCTGAAACAGTGGCATTACTCGAAAGTAGGAGATTGAAAAGAGTTATTAGTAAGACGACAGATTTTTCGAGTTTCGTCTGCTGAGTGTCTTGCAGTAATCGCACATTTATTTTGAGGGAAGCAAATATTGTAAAGTAGAGTTGTTACACTACTTTTTTCTTATGTGAACTTGAAAATCTCAAAACCTTTTCTCAAAAACAGTTTTTTTAGTGATGTCACTGCTGCATCAAATGAGTGAAATTCACAAAGTTTAAACGTCTTCGAGGTCAACAGGTGTATGAATATGTCTTAGGCGGGATATTGAATTGTATGAGTTTACTACTTCCAAAAACGTTCGTTGTTTTAATTTTCCTGTGTTATATTTATATTCCTGTGTTAAATTAGTAAAACTATTTTTGAAGTCCATACTCGGACACTTTGGAAACAAATATTGTTGTATTAACCAGAATAAACTTTGTCCAACGCACAACATACTTATGAAAATGTGTAATTTAATGTTAAGTTTGCTACGGCGATGAGATAAATACCAGAAAATTAACATTATTTATAGTACTGTACAATCATAAAAAAAGGACTACCACCAATAAGATGTTTGAAAGCGTAAAATGTGATTTACACAAATTACACAATCGGCGAATGACATAGGTCAGGGTTAATTAATAGAGGGGCCTGATACGATACATTCAAGAGGAAATGAAGACACAGATGATACTCTCTATTGGAATGTGTCAGAATTGCCAGCCTTGATACTTAAATCGTTATTGATCGTTTTCTGAGTACCAACGCTAAACAACCGTAATTTCAGCGTGGCTTTTTAATAAATGTATTTATTTGCTCTTGAACAAATTTCAAGTAATAATAATAAAATAATAATAATAATTATTATTATTATTATTATTATTATTATTATTATTATTATTATTATTAAAAACCGAATTATCAAGTATTGTGACCAATGGAAGTCTACCCTGCCTGAACCCCACATATTCTGTCCCATTTATAAATATATACGTTAAAAATGCGCTTTTCGTGATACTCTCTCTCACTCTGAAATGCTGAACAACAAAGATTATGTAGAAACGTTTGTCAAATTTTTAACAGAAATTAATCTTATCAACAAATTTTAAAAGTTAAGAAACGCATATGTAGCAGTAGTTCAATATAAAAACAAAGTAAAGAGAAATGGATTTTAAA
The DNA here is from genome assembly GCA_017312745.1 of Gryllus bimaculatus. Classification (NCBI taxonomy): domain Eukaryota; kingdom Metazoa; phylum Arthropoda; class Insecta; order Orthoptera; family Gryllidae; genus Gryllus; species Gryllus bimaculatus. Next base: position 10,282,043 of record BOPP01000031.1, read on the forward strand.
GAAGAATAAATAAAAAGGCAAAAATCATAATAAAAATATATGAAGCCAAAAAACACAGAAGACTTTAAAATCTGGCTTTTACCAGAAACTCAAAGCCCCTCAGATAAAGCCCAAAAAAAGGAAATGAAAGATAAAGACAAGTAAAGGAGACTTTGGTACAATCTGAACAATAACCTTTGGGTACTGAAGAAATTGTAAGAGTAATCATCAGCCAACTATTAAAGAAAAAACTTCAAACAAAATTACCCCGTTACCTCACACGACAGTTCGAATACATAAAGAATGCAAGGTATCGACAAATCAATGAGTGAAGGTTTCAAATAGTGTTCCGGAATTTTTAGAATTACTAATGTGTATTATGTTGGGTACCCTTTTTTATGCTGGTCGTTAATGACCTAATAGTTCTTGATATCTTTAAATATAGCAAATAAAAAATCGAATTGTTGTCCAAGATATTCTCTTTTAATACACATGAACAAAATTGCCTAAACAGTCCTTGTTTTGATGATAAAACAAAAAAAATTATCCACCCGTACTTTAACAAACTTCCAAGTGTTTGTTTTTGTTAAATCATGTGTCGAGCACAAAACGTTTTGACAGTTTATGTTTATGAAACATTATGAAATAGTTACAATGTGGTATGATCGTCGTACAAGTTACCCCTTAAAATGAAACATTTTAAATGTACAAGATCTATTTTTCAGCATTACATAACTATTTCGGTACTCCAAGAACTAAAAGAAATACGCACTATAATAATTACATACTAATAAGAACTGTACTATAAAAAGAAATGTTAAGAAAATTCCTATTTACAGAAATTGTGAAATTGAGTCATCTGACAACTTCATTATTTTTTAATACTTCCGCAAATGCTTGCACATCTATGCTTAGCGCACAGTTTAAACAAATTCTTTTGGGCAGTAACGGGCACTAGCCAAGAGCTTTATTTGCTTTTGCACTTGTCGCAACATTATTTACTGTCAAAATAAATTGAATAAATAGGAAAACAAACGATCCTCTTACATCCTCGTGACCGTATTTTCATACAACGAAAGGGAGTGTTGAAATAAAGAGTCCCTTGTACATTTTCTCACAGTCATCTCTGCGCTTATGCAGCGCCACGTACAGACCCCTTTGTCTTTGGATTTAAGTTTCCACCGCATACGGTTTCGAATGCTAAAGAGTTCTTGACAAGTTCTCTCACGCTCAAACGTTTGCGAGACTGCACATGTGCATTCTAAAGAATGTAAGAAACAAAGGGAGTAGGACAAAGTAAATGTAATAATTGAGCTGTATTGCAATACTATAATCCGCATAAAGATCAAGAAAACGCACTATCAAACAAATGTAAAATTATAAATGGAAAACATATTATCACCAATGAGAATAATTCAAAATTTGATGGCTTGCATACATTAACGATTTTTACAAGGCGATCCTATCTAAGCTATGTTAAATTGACTATATTTCTGACACTTTATCTCAGAAACTACTTTACTTCTAACTTTGAAATTTTACAGTAAATTCTGTAACTATTAGTTATTACACTTAAGCAGAATTACTTGAATAGGATATCATAAATTTGCTTAACAGAAATTTTTAAAAAGATTGAAAATAATTGTATAAACATGAAACTCATTAAACGATAATGCAATCAATTTTGCAACTTACCTCATTATTTTGATTAACTAGCCCATTCATGTTTAATAAAGCTATCCTGAAAATTTCATCTTTTTGTCTTAAATAGTTTTTGAAAAAATGTGTCATATCGTCATTTTCCTAACAAACAAGGTACACTTCCCTAGAAAAACCGTTCTTCTAACCTCTCGAACACAAAACAGATACAAAAGCAAACCAATGTTTTAGTGCAAAACTACAATAACACAGACATTACAATTGTGACACTTTCGCGAAGGTCAAGAACAGAACCTCTTCTAAGAGTCTTCATAAGTTACAATCGTTTAGTTAGCCAAATAAACAAACATTAAGTGTCTTAACAAAAGAGACGCGGCCCCAACCTGCTACAGAGAAAGATTTAAACATTTAAAAAGTCCATATATCGAATTTTGCAATGAAGGTCGTAGCACTGCGTTCAGGAAAGTCTAAATAATGTAACAAGTTTTTAAAACGTCAAAAATTTCATAATTTTGCTGTCACACTCCCCTTAAAAACACTCACGACCTTTTCCACTTAAAATATTCAGTGATCTTTGCGTATATAAAAAACTCACTTTATTCCCTTCACTAAAAGTAAGCTCACACTCACATTCTACCTCGCGTCAGACGAAACGATCAATGAATGCCTTATGTTGATTGCAACTTGCACAACTAAACAAATTAATGAACAAATGTCAGTAGATAAGCAAGCATTCTTTTAATTTTAATTTATTCTACAAAACCTGTGAATAAGAAGAAATGATAACACATGTAAGGCGCACTATCTTTTAAAGAAAAAAAATTACAAAATTTAGTTGAATAGAAAGCACAGAAGTCTTTAAGAAACTCTTCATGTTTTAAATACGAATACATACATTTTGAGTAGTATAGTAATAGTGTAATTAGGTGTTACACAGCACTGAAGATGAAACAATAAAGTCCCTAAAGTTAGGTGTTTAAGTAAGAGACCGCCACCCTTGAACTATTCCTATAATTAACTGTGTACACTTTGTTTTATTTATAGCGCCCTTTGACAGCTCATCAGCTGTTATCGTGTCTTCCAATCAGGAGCCTGAACGTCACTATAGTGACATTGGACACTGTAACAGCTGATGAACTGTCAAAGGACCGTATGTGTAATAGTGAATTCAAGAAGAATGTCTTTTCGCAAGTTTCTTACCTCCTTCCGCACTCCGGGGAAGATGACGAGGAAGGCGAGGAAAACGGTGAAGAAGATGAGGTAGAGCGTGATGGTCTGCACATCTCCGGTGACGGGCGTGCGGTTGCTGTAGCTGTACAGAGTAGGCCCGCCGTCCGTCCGGAACGCGTCAAACCAGCCGGGCTTCATGGTCTGCGCGCGGCCGTCAGCCCTCTGCAACACACGAGCAATGTTCTCATGAAGCAACGCGGCTCCTCACATTCGGCAGCTCCTCATAATCGGCATGCGCTCGAGCAGCGCGTCCGATCACGGAACAAGCTGATGTGTTCGGCGAATATTCGCTCCCTTTGATGTGTCCGGAAGATCAACACGCGGTGGGTAGGGCGAATGCCGAATGTTAGGCACTCGGCGAATTGCGAGCTACCCGTTCATAGTACTCGGGATTCGGCGAGCGGTTGCTCGGGATTCGCCGAATGCCGCATGTGTGGAGCCGCCTTGAGACAACACGTGCAGTTGCCGAGCGCCAGACCTGACGGCCCTGCTGGGCTCAGGCCAGCTCACTAGCTGCCCATTCAGACAATATTGTGGTCACGGAGTAAAAGTTTTTAAGACAATTTTTGACGAAATTGGGCTAAGTACTGGTTAAACTATAAGTTAAATATTTATATTTTATTTTAGTAAAACGACCGAATTCAAATGTTGCTTCCTTAACTACAAAAACGCGTTGAAAATTATAGCTTGGAGTTGGGAAATATAGGCGACTAAGTACTCTAACCCTTGTGTTCTCCAAACTAAAATTTGTGATTTGAGAACTTTTTCATCGTGACCACAGAATAGAGCTTTGCAAGAGGTACTAACTACTAGAGTAAAGCCCTTGTTAAGGATTAGTAAATACACTTATTTAATGTCGCAATAATGTTGATTAACCAAAACTATTGTTGGAGTGTTAATTTTTAATTCTTTCTTTTTCTATTTTTGTATTTAGCCATTTTATCTCCCGCAAGAGCTCGACGTCGTTAGATACCGGGACTCCTAGTCCCGCTCACCCAACCAGAAACCCGCGATGCCTCGAATTGGCTTAACCTTCGTGACGTCATGTGGTTATCGAATAGGCTAAGGATGCGGGTTTCGCGGTCGTGTCCTGTTAATAAAACCATCCCAGCATTTGCCTGGATGACCAAGGGAAATCACGAAAACCCCAGTCAGAACGGCCGACACGGGAATGGAACTCAGGCCTCTCAAATGCGAATCAGCGCCCTACACCCTGAGCCACTTCGCTCGGTAATACTTTTCTTATTAATTTTTAAAGTTAAAACTTAGAGACCAGGTCAATATAATCATCCACATGACATAGAAGCAGAGTTTTCGGTATAACTTTTTTAACCTAAATATTTGTTACGCATCTCTTGCAAATGTCTCATCACGAAAGCACTTAAAACACATTATACTGTTTCATTTGCTATCGTATTCTACGTCCCACTTCATGACGTTAATTGACATTTTGCTACTCGTGTGGCTCACATTTACTTTCTCAGCTCTGGACCTTTACAACTTAATGACGTTCGACAGATTTGTTGCTATAATGACAATGATCGAAACCTTTAACTACACACGCTCCTATACACATATATAAACATTATCTTTAATATTCACAATTTCACATAACTAAATGAGGTAAGATACAACATTCAGAGAAAATTACAATTAGAACGATGGTTTGTTTTTCATTACTGAACTTTTGATATTTCACTATTATGATCGATCAAAAAACACCTGCAAATTTTTGTTTTGCTTCGAAGTTGGAGACTCTTAGTGACTTTTTCATCACTATTATCCTGTTTCACAAATGTTTTACATGGCCTTTGGGTCAGAAACTCTTAATACAATTCCGCATGTGAACATCGTCGCTTGCCTTTCTCAACAGTCAACTTGTCACTTGTTAAGGACTTCCCACTCCATGTATGGAGCGGATCATGCGAAGATCTCTCTTGCGCAGAGCTATGTTTCATTTTCCCATACAGTCTTACGCGCGTCTTATTGTTCTTAGTACTAGCAATTCCCTGCTGCGTGACCGACTTCATAGTACTAACCATTGTTTTATACAACGCATTCACAATGCTCTCTAAGAAGCACAAAAAATACAAAAGAAGGCTTCTGTATAGACATTCAGTACTAGGTCTGTGCCCTTAACAGGAGCCTGACAAATTGTTTATACGTGCAGATAAATTGTTAAGCACCACCATAGCAGACGGCGCGCTTAGCGGTGGACTTGTGAACTATAATTACGTTCCTTTTCCTTAGCTCTAACGTGCCTAAAACACCACTGAAGGTAACTACCAGCCTATAACCTCTCATTGATGAATACATTTTCAGGCATTCATGTGAATTATATATCAGATACACGCTTGCATCCCGAAACAATCGTTTCATCAGTCGGTGTGGCCTTCTTCCTGGCAGCGTTCATCCTTCACCACCCTCGCGATCTCCCTCGTGGATTTCCTCCGATCTTCATCACCTTAGAGATCTCACCTCACAGCCCGCGTCTTTGACGCCTCTGCTGCGCCTAAGGCGCTCTCTACAAACTCCTTGATCTGCGTTTTCAATTTCTTTGGAGACTTCAACAGCCGAACAAGCCACGAACAAAGTGTGTTGAAATGCGGATGGTAATTGTACGCTGCCCGAGGAAGGAAACCTAATGCCTGCATCGAAAGCGCTTCGTGTTCCTTTTCTGACATTAGCAGACAACTAGTGGAACGGATTATCGAGTATTTTCGAATCACTGTAGGCGGAGGCGGTCTCCTCCACGCCAAATGCCCTTTCCAGGCCGCGGGAGCGCGTCATACAGTCACGACAGTAATGAGCGGGGAAGCCTTGTCATATTTTTGGCTCAAGGTTGGGTGTAGGGGAAAATGGATTGATTGATCGTTTGAAAGTTTACACTTTTTTAACCAAAAATCAATTGTTGGTGAACTATTACTAAATAAATATACTACAAAATTTGTAAACTCTATGTGATCTTCAAATTTTGACTAAGGTTACCCATGAAGAATACATGCTTTCTTAAAAGGGCCGAAGAAGGAATAGATGATTTTTAAATATGTTCTTCTAGAAATATATATTATGCGCTGTTGTGCCGTAAGTATTTATTGCTCCATAAAGCTTTATGGTCCATTGCGTCCATCTTCAGTGCTACAAAAATAATATCGTAAACACCACACCATTTCCTACCATTAATTATATTCATACAACACTTTGTTAACGTCATACATCCAAGAAATAAATCGGTAAGGTGCATTTACTACACGCATGTCAGTTTAAAAGAAAGATATTCAAATATTTTAATTTCTAAAACAAGTGATGAATATTAAAAATTGTTCTATAATCAACAAACGAAGAGATTAGAATTTAGAAAAGTAATATTGGGAATAGTAAGATAACATCATTTCCAAATGAATAAGCTTTGTTGTATTTAATGATTTTTTTTCTCTTCCACATTGCTAGATACTTGCTTTAATAAGTTGTGGAGAGAACGTATCTAGTTCAATATAAACCACATGTAAACAGAAGTTTTTTGTTTCCTTAGTACTCTTTTAACATGTGGAATGATTTCAGTTTGATTGCAAACGCTTCATTTTCCATAGTGCGATAATATGTGTAGAGTTTTACTGTTTTATTAATCATTTTTATACTGTATCCACTTTTTCACATACAACGTCGATAAAAACACATCAGTAGTTGTTCACAAACCATTGATTTACTTTTTTTTTATTTATATACAAATATAGTCGAATGAACTTTTCTTCATTATTTGCTTCGTTAAGTCTCTAGTAGAAAATGATGTGAACAGTGAATGGTCATATCTTCTATTAGTACGAGATCTATTGTTCTGATATGTAGTATATCATTTCAAATATTGCAAACTTCTTTATACGAAGTGATGAATTTATAATGATGTTTTGGTAACAACGTGTATGGAATGTCGTTTTGTACATTTTGACAATGGACCAGGTTGTAACTTACACTATGCAATTTCTGGCCGTCAACCACCCAGGCCTTAGCAGGGCAGGTGACATGTGTCGTGACGCATAGCTGTTGATTGATGCTCAGTACAGAGGAATGCGAGACTTGTAGTTATGACTGGTGTACACTATTAAAATGAAGCACTATCTTCCAGAGTCATAAAGTAGGTAGACACACTTCCATTAAGCCCCGCAGCCATCTTGTTTAATTGCTTCTCTTTTGCAGACAATACCTGCCCCCGCCAATATATTTGCTAAGCTGTCTCTCAATCCTGACGTTGGAACTCTTCCAAACCTACCTGACGCACTAAACTCTTGGACAACGCGTCTAAGAAATCATTTTCTCTATTGCCTCCATAAACGGCAGTCCTCCCCACGCTGCACATAATGTGTTTTTCAAATCCATTACTCAAATTCTTTTGCGGATTATTCAACGTACAAATTAATATTTCTGTTAGTTTTATAAAATATTTGCTCATATCCTTCGTTAATTACAAATTATTAAGCATAAAATTCATTTTTAACTAAAATGACACATATTACAAAAATATTTTTACATTTTTATCAAGAAATAGTGAGTACAGAACAATATTCGAAGGGGGTGTTATTATTGTAAATGTTCCTGCTGATATTTTTCTCTGCCACTATGTTAATCGCGAAAAGATAATTTAAATGTTCTGTTCTCTTCATTTCGAATTAACTTTTACATTTTAAATAAGAGTTGATATGAAGAATTCAAACGAAATAAATGCAAAAGTTTCTGAAGCACTTGAAAATTTATGTTTTATTATTATTATTATTATTATTATTATTATTATTATTATTAATAATAATAATATTTAATAAAATTCTATATACTTTTATCAATAATCTCTTATTATGAATGCGAGACTTGTAGTTACGTCCGGTGTACACTATTCAAACGAAGCACTATCTTTCAGAGTATTGAAGTACGTAGACACACTTCCATTAAGCCCCGCAGCCCTGAAGAAGAACGTATTTTTAATGCCTGATCATGAGCAGGTGATATGCTGACAGACAATCGTTTTCAGATAAGGAACACTAAGTTGTTTTGAAATTCACATCTTACAGGTGATATACACGATCCACCTTAGAATTTGAAATCTGCAAAGACTATATAAAACCTTCCCTCTCGACGGACACCCCTCCACAAATCGCTATCTGACTTACAACGTCTGCGTTTATTTAGTGACAACTATTCCTCGAATCTCTTACCGGGAGGTTCTAGGTTCATTTCAACTAAACAGCCAGGTCGAATTCAGCCGCTGCCTGGAGGAGAATTGTAACATCCGGCTGATCTGTTCAGTAGCTTCCCGTGGCTTCTCCACACAATACCTGGCAAATCCCGAGCAGTACCCTAACACACGAGCTATCCACACGAGCCCCTTTTTCAGCCATGTCTCCCCCACTCCCCTTACACACACACACACACACACACACATATGCATCACCTTTCCAGACATGTCTGTAAACCAGGAGCTTAGAGCTTGGCTGTAGCGGCGCCCAGCTGGCGGGAGACACCTGGAAAGTGAATCGCCGCGAACCGACGTATATGTCGTCGCCGTATCACCAACGAGCGAGATATACCGCCACATTTCGCCTATAACGTGCTCACTAATAACCAACGAAGACTTGATCACTGAATCATTTCGACTGATGTAACAGTCCCGTCCCGCTACGAATGACACGGCGCGTCGCGTCGGTTAGCGCTCCGCGAGCAAGGCCGCGCGAAGGTCACGCGCGCACACGCAGTGGCACGCGCACGCACGCCGCACGCACCCCGCACCGCCCGAATCGCCGTCACCGGCGCTCGCGTCCGGGCGCCCGGCGCAACGCTCGGCTCGGCACGCAGACGCCCTCCCGGCCCCGGCGCCGCGTGGCCACTCTACCGAGACAGAAGGCCATTTTTCACTCCCGTAATGGAAATCGCGGCCCTTGGCCCGCCCATTAGAGAAGGTACGGGGTTACCCCACGGGGAGTTATTAATAGAAAGAATAGTTATTTGTGCGTCAAGGGCGCTATAAGGATTCTAATGATCCAGTTGAGAGAAAACGCCGGAGGGTCTTTGGCCCGAGGGATTTTTGTCGCCCGAAATTATTAGAACCCATTGACACCCGTGGTACATCCAGTAATTTATTTTTACAAAGTTTTAATGATTCACATTTACCTATTAATTAACTGTATGTTAACTTGACTAAGTTTGTATTTTCATATATTCCTCCCATAATTCCCTCACATTAGTCCTCTCGATTAAAGTGGCGGAAGAAACTGATAATAAACCAAAAAGAAAACCTCAGACAACTTATTTCGGAATTTATTAACCAAAACGAGCAAGAGGAAATATTTCTTTCTTAAATGATAACATACCCGGATTATTTTCATAATTCCTTTAAAATTAAATATGTTATGGAAGTGTAAATGTTTTGAGTTGAAATAATCACACATATAAAATAGTATTGTAAATTATAATATATATTATACTATCACGCGTCATTTCACAATTTTTTCCTAGAACTTTCCACATTTCTTTTATTTTTTTATTGGAATTTTTCCTCTTTCGTAGTTTTAATATGTGCATAAGAGATGTGAAAAAGACTAGTGGATCTACTCTCTTAAACTGAAAATTCATATTGTATATCTGCTAAGATAATTCTGCAATTATCACATTTGCACCATGCACGTTCCTCCACGTCCTTCCAAATTGTGTTTCATTTTACTTATGCTACTGATTACCATGCACTCGCTCTCATATTCACGTTCGACACAGCTCATAATAAAAAAAAAGCATGGGTGAGTTAGTTCAGCGCACCGTTCGTTCGTTCTCAGCACCAGATACGCACCGACCACGTGACCACAACACGAGTACTTCGTTGGAAAATCCAGACCAGACACAGGCCTCCATTTTGCGTGGCAAGCGAGAAATATTTTGAAAGTGGTGTAAAGTCACAATTTTCGTCAGTAACCAACCAAATATATCACGATGAATGTGTGATTGAAATAAAAGACGCAATATTTTATTTTAAATGCTTCATATATTTGTTTCAGTTTCTGGTAACAAGGTGATAATTTCTATGATGCAAACTGGCGCGTGAAGCTTATTGGCTGAAACCGGATACGCTACGCGATAGCTCATTCAAGTCTTTTCATCGTGTTACAGATTACTAAAGCTCACGATATCGCTCTAAACTGTCACAAAAACAACCAAAACGAAAACTAGAGTATAAAGTGAAAAAAGGCGTTTCTTCCATTAATGATTGCAGTTGCAGCAAGCGAAGGCGCCTCACAGCAATATTATACACGGCTAAAGTCTCGATCGCTACGGTTCGGCAACGTGACGTAATCACGATCAGTATTCGCTCTGTCTCCTCTTCCACGAAACACAGAGAGCCCATTCTTCCGCCAATGGCCTTTCTGTCTTTTTTACTTTGTACGTATATCATAACCAGAAAGTCAAATTTGGTTTCTCTCCCCCTTAAATGAAATTCGTCAGTTCTCAAATAAATAGTTATAAATGAAATTCTACTTAAAAATATTTCGCAATAAAACCGAGTATTTCTATCAGCACAATACGTTGAGTCAGGGTTCAATTACTGATGATGGAAAGAAAATGGAAATGGGAAGTACAAGTAGTGGAAGAAGAAAAACGCTATTAATCAACCATTTCAACAATAGTGCTATAGAAAAAGGCGAATCAGAAAGAATCATCGGAAACAAAGAAAATGCGACCAATGCAATTGAAGTTTTCATTTGCAAGAAATATGCGGTCCTCTAAGTAGGCATGGCAGCTTACTAAATCGCTGTAATGGAAATTTCCCGCTTTGCATTGTGCAGTGCAAAAGCGTCAACAGACCGTGTCGTAGACTTCAGGACGATATCTCTTTCGCTTTACTACGCCACTCAGTTGTTCGAGCCTTGCTGAGCAATGAAAAAGTGGCACAACCGTGAGCATGGATCTCATGTCAAATGTGTAGCTTTAAAAATTGAAAGTAAGCATGAACAAAATCAGCACGACAGGAGCATTCTTTTGAAAATATATTAACGCTGAAAGAATAAAACTTTCAGTATATGCTAGTTTTTCGTGACCTCTGAACTATAAAGGTTGTATTTTGTTGTTCTTGAGGTTAGGTCATTGGTAAAAAAAATAATTTTACTCTGTTTGCCAACTTTTCGCTCCCTTATTGGACCTTCATCAGGGCAGGAATTATGATAGAAATAATTTATATAGGCTTGTTGCTTTCTCCCAAACAAAATACGTAACATTAATCTAAACTAATGTCCTATATCTAAGACACAACAATATACTGCATAATTTCTTAGTATGATGGCAGAAACAGATGAATATTACGTTGTAGAGAATACAGAGAAAGGTGGAAGATAGGATTATTGATGATGCTCTGTTTTACACTCGAGTAAAACGTACTGGTTTAATCTCGAGGGATGAGTGTGCATTTAGTGTTTCCGGACGTGTCAACTTGTTTCGTCTCGCGAGTGTCACGTTACAAAAACAGTTGTCTCAGGCCAGATAAGCTGTAAGCTCTCGACTGGCCCTCCGACATGTGTGGTAGTTTGCTGCATGTACGCGTGTGTATGAGTAAGATGAGAAGATATGACAAAGGAGAGAAAGGAAAGATCTCGTTCTGCTCGTTGCTCAATTATTACTGGTCTGCTCCGGCATTCGTCTGCTGTTGATCGGAGAAACCGCGGAAAACTACTGATCAGAGCCACCAGCCTCTAGAATTCTCCTCCATACAGCGACTCTATTCGATTGATTGGTTGATTGACTGATTAATTCTTCCAGGCATGTTAACGTCCAAGGCCATTAGTCCCGTAAGTGTAGTGCATTTTATCGCGGGAGTTGGTGGTGAACGTCTCCCGCTGGGTGACGTACCGTCGGCTAAAGGGGTTCCCCCAACCACGTGCCTCCCACCAGCGGGGCACCGCCCCAGCCGGGACAAACTCTACCCTCCCGATGGGTCTCTCAGCATGTTTGGTAGTGTAGTGCATGTAAGTTAGTAGGTAAATAAGGGGTTGAGGATGGGTCAAGGAAGAGGAAGGAAATATCACAAGCAGTCAGTGCCCTTTTATTAGGGTTTTGCTACAGCATTCGCCTCGTGCTGATCGGAGAAACTGCGGGAAACTACCGATCAGAGCAACAGTCCGCTAGAATTCTCCACCAGTCAGCGCCTGAATTCGACCTAGCTATGACGCTAGTCGAAATTCCTGCCATCGTCGGGAGTCGAACCCTAGGAAATCAATTGATGCCCTGTTCCACCTAACCCGGTGGTATTCCACCTACTATACAATCTAAAATCGGTCACCATCGAAATCTACGACCTCCGGGCCAGACACACTGCAAACGCGGAGCCCTTTTCGTGCAGGTTTGTAAACGTACAGAAAGTGCAATGCACATTCACGCCACTGCGGTGCGACCATTCCTTCCCTTACGGGCATCTACGGCCAAGCAGCGGCAACGGTCCGGTCCGTCCGCTCAAGTAGGCGATTGTGTGGCTGCGCACCGCAAGGAGCCGCGAGCCTCCGGAGCGCGGCCGGGCCCTCTCCCTCTCGGCGCCACTCTCCGCTCTCCTCGCCTCGCCTCGCGGTCACGCTTTCTTTTCCACACGAGCCGCATTGTCCGGCCTCCCCTGCGGCCGCGGTTCGAGCGCGCGCCGCCCCGCGTCGCCCCGCGTCGCCCCGCGCCGCCCCGCACCGCACCGGTGAATGTTTCGAGGGAGGCAGGAACTCCGGGCCCCGGGAGAACGTAACCGCTGCGCCGCGCCGCTCGGCCCGGAGAGAAGGCATAAAGGCCCATTCACAATGCGAACGTAAACATAAGTATAACGCATAGACGTAAACATTAACGTAAGTGATACACTGAAGTATTAAGAATGACATAAGCGCAAGCAAAATAAGAGTTTCTATTGGCTGTGAGATATTCTAGTTTACAATTGGTGGGATGTGAGAATCAATTTCGAGGTATCGACTGTGTCCATGGCCCATATGGCGTTAGTTAGTCTATCGACGTCGCTCATTTTTCGATTTTGAGTTAACATACAGTGATTGGTTCATTTCTTATGTCTTACTTAAGCATAAGCACAGAAGCTGACAATCTTTTAAGTTAAAGTCTTACGTGTTATGCTTATGCGAACGAATTGTGAGTTCGCTTATGGACGTAGTCCTAACTTTTATGTTAACGCCTTGCTTATGTTTATGTCTGCAATGTGAACGGGCCTTAACGGTGCCCACTTAGGATACGATTGGCGCTCGCAATTGTTTTAGAAAGGTGTGTTGCCCGCCGATGGCCCGCCGAAGAGGCACGCACACACCGGGAGTTAAACGGGCTGCTGCGTCCAGTAAATTAGACGTTTCGGAGAACGATCGGGTTGATTTGGCACCGGGTTGACAAGATTGCTGGGTAGCGCCGGTGTATCAAATATTTCTACAAGCGCACCTGCCTGAGTGCGCAATTCAATGGTAGGTCGATCAGAAACTTTCTCCGCTCGGGATAATGTTTTTGAAATTCTTATTTCTTCGTGAATGCAAGTGTGACAGAGAAAGAGACCGTTAAGTTTTGAAAAAATAACAGTTCACGTCAGAAAAGTGCAGTATAAAACACCGATAATGGAAGAAGCAGAATAATTTAAGATCAAAATAGGAAAATGAGAAAAAAATATTAGAAACTTGAGAAGTAAGAAAAAAAGAAATGCTAAGAAAGTGAGATGAATGTAAATATTAAAAATCTTGAATACACGCTTGGAAATGTAATGTTGGAGAAGCATCATAATAGCTTCAGATTTGCTTATTTATGAACGTCGTACTTTGCCTCACTTCTCTTCCTGCTTTAATGCATTAAATTAGGAAGTAATTAGCAGTCACCCGCCTAATAAACCCATCAAATACCCAGTATTATTAATGGATATACAATTAAACTGGAAACAACATATAAGTAATAAAATAATATAGGATACAGCAAACCTCCACCAACTAAATCCAATAATAAACAGGATAACCAAACGTCCATATAACAGCCCTAATTACATTTAAAACCATAATTATACCACTATTATTATATGCTTGTCTGAGTTCGATAAATGCCGCAACATCGAACACAAACTACAGATAGTTCAAAAAGTTTCTACGTACAACAATTACAAATGCAGCATGGTTGATTTCCAACTAACAACTGCACAATGAATTAAATCCACCTCGGATCTGTAGAAAATCACATTACGTATCTGTTCTCACAGTTTTCCCATAGCTTATCTGAAATCACCAGATCACGTCCCCTCCTGTTAGGCAAAAATCCTTCTCATAATACCCTATTAAAAATAAATTTCCTTCTATACTTTCCTTACAAAGTTTTCCGAAAGTAACTTCCCCGAAGTCTCCTCATAAAGGATTCCTGGAATTTTTAACACTATGTTATGAGCATTAAATTTATATTAAGCCCCCAATACAAATGTAAACTGTGAAATGAACTTTGTAAAACTAAACATTTTTATAAAACAAAGCTCTCTTCCTCCTCACAAATCATCCACGTCATCACGTGTTCGCAATTAAGTCAGAGAAGCAAGTGAGTGCGTGCCTCTTCCCATTCCCAACCAGGTGGTGCAAGACGCCCTACTTACCACGCCAGTGCGACCCGGCGATGTTTATCACTGTCACCATCATCAGCAATCGGCCCCACCATCGCTCCGCCCCGAGTAACTCGCTTTGCAACGGAAAACCATGACTCATTACGCAAGACGGGCGTTCCGATACGATCGTGCTTTTTGCAAAATGCGTAGCCATAAAAGTATGCATCACCGCTTCTCGTAATTCACTATATAATGATATAAATAATTTCCCTCCCTTCGGGGTTTGCGATATCGCGAAACTAGAATCCTTTTCTTACCTAACAGGCATGTAAAATTAATTTTATACCAATCGGCAACATCCCGAGAACACTAGTTGACTAGCTTTCACTTCAACGCTTCATACAGATATAATAGATGTCAAAATCTAACTGAAATATAAATTTAGCATACGTCTCGGCTACATGAAATATACTTACGACGGGCGTTTCGATACGCTCGTGCTTTCTGCAAAATGCGTAGCCATAAAAGTATGCATCACCGCTTCTCGTAATTCGCTATATAATAATATAAATAATTTGCCTCCCTTCGGGATTAGGGATATCGCGAAACGCGTATTTTTTTTCTTAGCGGACAGGCACGCAAAACTTAATTTTATGCCAACAGGCAACATTCAGAGAATACTAGTTTAGTAGCTTTCACTTTATACAGATATAATAGACTACGCTTTATACAGATATAATAGATGTCAAAATCTAACTAAAATAGAAATTTAGCATACATGAAATATAAATTTAGCGTACAATTTAGCTGCATGAAATGTACGTATGATAATTTATTGTTTTCTACAAAAAAAATCATACTTATTTTCCTTTTCAAAAATTATAATACAAGTGTCATAAAATTTAATTGTAAATTAATACAAGTGAGTTTGAGATAACGATATAATTTAATAATATAATAACAATAATTAATATTAATAGTTTATTTTTGAAATTCTTTCTTTCTTTTTAGTGTTTTGTAACAAATGTTTGCTTTGCATTAATATGAAACGTACTGCAGTGAGTCACAGCCGTTCACTTTCTACACTTGCTAAAAGAGTACTCCGCTTCCGAGTCAGTGAAGCGAGCGGGAGGACCAGTGACTGGAACGAGGCGTTCGGACCACAACAGCCGCCGAGGGCTCAAGTGCCCTCTTTGTCGTCGTTCGCTCAATGGATTCCAGCAAGCTCCGCTAACAGGTTGCTGTTTGAATATGACATCACCAGCGGTGATACGGATCTCAACACGGAAACGAAACAGACAATGCTGACACGCTTGAAGTCGCTTGCGACAAATCAGCCGTTTCGACGAAGCAGATACATGGACGATCACGAAGAGTATAGTTATTCTGCGTTCAGAGTACGGCCACAATATGAATATTCGAAGAGCCAATGGCCTGCAAGACTGGCCTGTCCCGGAAGCGCCCCAGAGAGCCGGAACCGGTTCGCCACACGCATGGTCCATATCAGGAGCAACAAGGGAACTTGAGACGAATTTGTGTAGTGTTACACGAGGCTCACTTAACACCGTTTCTATTATAAATCTTCTGTTAATTGATGATATCACTTCACGAATGGGAAGTTAATATTACCTGAAGGTATTTATCGCTTTACTGCTTTAACATCAATCATAAAAGATAGCGTATACAAAACAACGCAGTATTTTTGAGTGCTTGGTATCAGGCGCAGAGCTTATAAATATTTATTTTATCTGTATTTTGACACGGTCCATCCAGATAGTCGAGATCGCTAAGGCAGTAGTGTCGTGGCGATCTCGGATCGAAGGATCGCGTTTCGAATCCCGCCTCGGACATGGATCGTCTCTTTACCCTTCATCAGCATTATATCACTTCATTAAGGAAGAATTAATACTTCCCTTCGCGAGCAGGAGGCCCTTGCCCTTAATTGGATATGCAGTTGTCTAAATAATAATAACAATAACAATAATAATAATAATAATAATAATAATAATAATAATACTATTTTGACAAGTTAACATCTTCCAAAAGATCATCTTCGTATCTTCGTAGCAAACTGCATATTCCATTGAAAAACTCATATATTTAAACTTTCTACATGTTCACAATTTATCAGTCATTAATCCAATTCATGGATAATCCATTTTCCTTTACAGCAGAAATTAAGCAATCAACTAAATTTCCGTTAATGTTTTATGTACCTTTTGAAATGATTCAAGATTTCAACGTGAGGTAGAAAGGAAGACATCAAATTTAAACCTCTATGACAGTCTACCATTAATCAAAATTTGTCAAACCAAACATTTTTCACTTCACTTCCTCATTCCATAGTTATTTCACCGCACATCTTGATACGTTAAAGTCCGGAAATATCACAGGGCACGTTACGTCAAGCAAAACCACGTTCACGTGGACGATGGGTGGAAGCCAGCATTTTCGAGAAATATCTCCCCCCCCCTACCACACTCACAAAAAACGTCTCAACGCGTTCGTCAAGTTGTCTGAAACCACATCGTCAGCGTCGGCGCTGGGAAGGAGCGTATCCGAATACACGAATGAAAGCGCGGCGCGGCACAGCTTCGAGCCCTGAGGCGCCCCGCGCAGGCCTGTCTGTCAGCGCTTCCGCGGTCCGCGCCCGCCCGCAGGCCCATCGCGTCGGGTGTCAGCGGGTCGCTGCCTCCGACGCTGTCGACATCGCGCGGGAAATGAACGAGGTGAGGCACCGCCGCGGCCGAGGCAGCCAATTGGTGGGGGGTGGGGGGTTGCTAACGATCTACGTCGCGTAACCTGTGCCGTGTTTGGCACTGATACTTTTAGATTAAGGATTCGGCTCGATATTTGTGATTCATTGGGTTGTAATTAATAATAACAGTAATTATATTATTATTATTATTATTATTATTATTATTATTATTATTATTATTATTATTATTATCGTTATTATTAAATTCCCAGTGATCTGTTTGCTACGAACATAAATGCGCGCAGAGAGACTTGTGCACTGTACTCATGAATTTATTGAATTATTATTGTTATTATTATTATTATTATTATTGTTATTATTATTATCATCTTTGGCGCAGATGGTTACGGCTGCCGTCGTCTGCGCCAATCAGGCTGCAGATTCGAGTCCTGCGTAAGCATGGTCATGTTGGTGATTGTCCCTTCACCCCTCATTATCCTATCACTTCATAATTTACAATTCATCCTTGTCTTACCGAGGGATATAGCTGAAAAGCTTATCCTAATAGTTACACACGTTAATCGTGTAGCGTGATCGAAATTGGACGACACGCAAGTACCACTAGTAGTTGTTGTTGTAGTAAAAATAACAACAATGATAATAATAATTAATAATAATAAATTTCAAGTTAATATTTAGAAAGACACCGAAGGTGATGCCGGGAAGAATAAAGGTACACGGTACAGATCATGGACTGTACTGCCTCAAATCAAAAAAATAGAATGTATATCGATACAATATACATGTATTTCTAGGTCTCTAAGTTGATAAACATCTGTGAAACGAACTTGAAAATTCAAGGTACTGGGACCTTTTGCACGTTATAAATGAAACCATGAGATATGGAACGTTCGGAGTTTTGGATGGAGAGAATTTTAACTCGGAGTAGAGAGAGTTGTATCCCACAAACGAAGGTGCTTTCATATTGTTCTTTGGATTTTATGTTTGAATGTTTGAAATATGCCTATAAGGGAGAGAACGGAATTGTACCAGACCGGGCAAGCGTGTAATAGCAGAGGTCGTTTGATGATTTGTATAGAAGAAAGCGGCAGGAACAAAAGAATGACCGTATATTATCGGGTGGATGGTTTATTATGGTTCGCTATGTTTCTCCATGTTCTCCTTCATAGAGCCCTCCTGAACAGTCCTCCCTTTCACGACAAATTTTGCGTCCCTGAAACATTGTGGCGGTTGTTGCGGTCAGAAGATTGTTGCGGTCAGAAGATTTTCTCCTTTGTCATTTATTCGGGAATTTTATTTTGTTTTGATTTTAGTGAACTCAGAACTTCGTCTTCTACAACTGACTTTTTCTCTTTCCGTTTTAGCAGCCACAAACCTCTTATTTGAATGCATACACATCTCATAGTTGTCTTCGTGTTACAACGACTTCGATAACATCTCTTTTCTTTTCCTTAATTTGTATATTATTCGTCTTCTTGTCACCTCATCACCAATTCATTCACTCAAAACAACACACGTCACAAGGAGCTCTTTCACAATGTTCATTTCGATGATCACTCGACGACATACAATTTTTGTTATTGCAATACCAGAGACGAAAACTTATAGCCGTGTCTAGAAATTGTAAATAATTTTTATTCTTAGGTGATTACGAAGGTATGATTCGAATGATGATGGAGAAATCGGGGATGAGCAGCAGGGAATTCGGAAAAACGCCCAGAAAATCTGACGCACACCCGCTTTGTCCTCCACAAATTCCGCACGGATCGACCAGAACTTGACACCCGGTTCCAGCGATGAACTATATGTCCATTGACTGGGATTGATTTTTCTTTCCTCCATCGTATACTTGATACCGGCTTAGGTGAATCAGGGTATCAATTGATGTCACTGCAGTGCCTTAGATCGGGAAGTTCTGGGGTTCGAGCCCCGACTGTGGCAGGATTTCCGTCAATAGCTAAGTCCTCAATAGTTAACTAGGTCGAATTCTGCTGCTGTCTGGAGAAGAATTCGAACGGTCGGCTGCTCTGATCGGTAGTTTTCTATTGTTTCTCCAATGAACACCGGGTAAATGACCTAATAGCATCCTAAGAAACTGATCGTGCACCGCACAAAATCTTTTTTTCCTCTTCCGTGTCATATTCTCACTTCTTACTCACACACTTATAATTATATGCAATACACCATCACATACGTCGGAAGCTTAGAGCTTGTCCTAGATGGGGGTGGTGCCCTGCTGGTGGGAGATACCTGGATGAGAAAAATCCCGCAAGCCGACGTGTAGATCGGCGCCGGATCTCGCTATCGATAGGGAAAGATCACCGCACTCTCCCGAAGTAAAAACACACTGCACTTGCGTAGATAATGACCTTAGCAGTTGACGCGCCCGGAAACACTAATCAATCAATCAATCAATCAATAGATCCTTATCGTTTCCATTCTTTTTATCTTACACATTTATTTTGTACTTCTCTTCTCCTTTTATTTTTATTTTCCTTTTCTTCTTCTTCTCCTTCTTTTTATTCATCCTCCGTTCCTTCTTTTCCTTCTTCTTCCTTTTCTTCTTTTTCTTCTTTTTCTTCTTTTTCTTATTTTACTTTTTTTCTTCTTCTTCCTCTTCTTCTATTTCTTCTTTTTATTCTTTTTATTTTTATTCTTCTCTTCTTCTTGTTTACTTCTCCTTTCTTTTCTCCTTTTACTACCCTTTCTTCTTCTTCTTTATCATCATCTCTCAAACCAGAACATTGGCCCTCTTCGTTCCGTCGTTCTGAGCCCGCCGTTGTCGCTGCCGCCACCGCGGCGCCGCTGTGCGACAGCAGGGAATTTCGCGGCTGTAAACAAGCCGGCCGCCGCGAGGCGCCATGCCGATAGACTGGCCCGAGCCCCGGACCGGGACCGGGCCCGGGCCCGGGCGCGGCCCACGCGCCACCGCGCCGGCTAAAGATAGACCACTTTCCACGGAGAAATTCCATGCGCCGCCGCGGCCGTGGGCGGACGGCGCGCCAGCGGAACGAAAAGAAGAAGAAAAAAAGAGCGAACGCGAAAGCACACACTCGCGTGCGAGGCGCGCGCAAAAGGTATAGAGCGCGGGAGCGGCCTGGAGCAGTATGAACCCAGCGTGGGCTACGACTCCGCGCATTTTTATCTTTTACCGGGAGGATAAATCCCCCTCGTGGACACCTAGGCTTTTCGTCTTTATACGATACGACTTTATCTTACGATACGTCGATACGATACGACTTTATTTTACGATACGTCGATACGATTCGACTTTATCGCACGATACGTCGATACGATAGTCTTAATCGTATTAATCCCCACGTTCGACATCCTCGCTTTGAGGTATTGTTATCCGGATCCCGCTGGAACGCAGTTATCCACCCTGGAAACCTCCCCATTCTAACCCTGAATCGGGCCACCCTGCCAGCTCAGAGCTACCGGCTTCCTAGTCAGAACCCTATTCGAAACTATGTGCCACTCACAATGCGCCTAGGCAAATCTCCCCTCTTTGCCTGGGTATCGGGCCTCTGCCACGTCGAAGTGCCCAACTGGGAGCCCCTGGGTCAAGGCGTAGAGGGCTCGGGCAGCCTGAAGTACGGGCATGACTGTTTCTTCCATGATTCGTCAGCTCGAGACGCTCAGGCTTTTACATGGCAATAGTCAAGCGAGGGATTCAATCTCGCAAACTTCTTTCGATTCAAAATAGAAGCATGGGATTCTATTTTTGTAGAATATTACGTCGAAAATGTACATGCAAGCCACAATTCTCACAAAAGTTTCCACCACTGATTGGCATACTCTTTTATACAGTAATATAATAGTAATAATAATAATAATAATAATAATAATAATAATAATAATAATAATAATAATAATAAAGCACTTCAGTCACACTTATTTCAAAAAAATCACTTTTGACATAAGCTTTTCTAAAATTCTCTTTTAGCGCAGAACTGTTCTGATAATAACGTTTCAGTTCCAAATTTTCAAAATTTGTAGTAAAAAATTTCTAGTTGAATTACTATGACTTACTATGAATGTTAGGGAATCCGGGCTTACGTAATTTCAGCTCAACCCACTGTCGACTTCGATTTTAAGTATATTTAATATTGTCCTCTAATCAATTGATCGAATAACAGTTTTATCTTATCTTTTTACTGTTCTTTAGTTTATCTCTTTATACTGTTATTTTCTTATTTTTATCTTATACAATTATATATTTATACTTATACAATTGTAGTATATCAGAGAATATCTTTTAATTTTGGGGATATTATTAGGAAATCGGGGCATACGTAATAAAAGTTTAAGTACCAAAATCGGTGAAACAGCAGAAGCAATTCTCCATCACGCCATATCCAGATCATATAATTATAGTATTGTACCTCAGTTTCTCGGTCAATGACCACATCTCGAACAGATTTTCGTTCAGTTTCCCTGATCTTCGAGCACATACTGAGTTGGCACCTTGTTTTGCTTCTGGACATAAATGTAACTTCAAATTAATTTCTCCCCATAGTACGTCAAACATAGTTTTTAACGGTTTTGGACGTAAATAAATCAATAAATAAAATATATTTTCGCCAGCGAGTCATGGAGATTGCCACTACACGTTGGCAATACTGCAAGCGCGTGGGTTCCACACGAGACGAAGAATAAAAGGAAACTCCGCGTAACTCAAAAGCCGAATCATTATGCAAATGACTACTTAAGGAGGACTTTGTATGTAAATGCGCGAGCCTTGGTCTTAATTTAAATGGTGCCGGAGAGCCGCGAGGAATTCTTCAGGTTGGCCACGTCCGCCCGTGTTGGTTTAGCGCAGGCGCTCTTTTGTGGAGGCCTGCTCGCGGAGTGGGCGGGCGATTTATCGCGGTGGATTTCGCACGAGAAGCGGCTGGCGGAGGCGAAGACGGTGGGGGTAGCAATTGTAGTAGCGGTGGAGGCGGCGGAAGATCTGGACTGGGTCGGCGCAGGTATTCAGGGCTATCTAGAAGTGGCAAGTGGACCCAGCCCTTCAGTGGCAGCGCTCGAAATCGTAACTGGAGTGGTCACGTGAGTTACAAAATTATAATAATAATAATAATAATAAGAAGAAGAAGAAGAAGAAGAATGATGATGATGATGATGATGATGATGAAGAAGAAAAAGAAGAAATCCTATATTGAACCTTTCAGGAAAAGGCCTCCTTTATCAAAATATAGATACCTCTTAATACACATCAGGTGAGCCTCTTCTAATGATTGTTAACCACTATTTCGCTACTATAAAAATGCTCGACAACATTTAAGATACAAACTTAACACACTATTTTGTAACCGTCACGTTCTCACGTTTCTTCTGTTTGCCCCCACCTATACACTTATACGCTTGACAACACTTAGAATAAAATCTTAGCTCAGTATTTTGCCTTTATAGAGTTCTCACGTTTCTTCTACTAGTTCTTTCACTAACATTTTATCTCTTGATTTTCTAGGTCTAAAACAGTACCGACCTGGTCACTCGAATTACTATTGTAATCCAAGCTGTACCTGGAGCTTATCGGAAGGGCAGCAGTAATTTATTTATCTATATTTACGCAGAAATCATAATGGGGGCGTCTACAAAAGGTACTGTAAAATCCACACCAACATCTCGACAACTCTCTATTCAAACAGCGATTCAATGAGACTGGATTATAATTGTAATCCCCGCGACTACTGGAAGGGTAGAGTTCAAATTATTCGGTTTCTTCCAGCTATTCCACAAAGGTAAAACACCGTAGTGGACAATAACGAGTCTGTCCAGTAAGAATCTGAGTCTAAAGGCAGAGCAAAATGTGAAATTTTCGCGAAGCGTAAAGATAAGAAGGCAACAATCGGAAGATACAGAATTGACCACTATAACAAGCGAAAATCCACAATAAAAAATAATATTCTTCTCAAAACAATTAATTATAACGAACATACAATACAGGGAAGAAACTTGAAAACACTCAGGATAGATCCGTGAAGAAAAAGATGTGACACAAAAAATTACAAGAAGTACGTGTTAGAAACCGCGAACCTCCAGCACAGGGAATTAAAAAACGAGAGGTATGCAGTAGTCTAGGAACATAACAATATTTTAATTTTGTTTATTATTCTTATTAATATTATTATTATTATTATTTAAGAAAAGAAACGATAATGAAACAATTGTAAATTGCATGTTAGAGAAAAATAGGATATCCGAAAAAACTGACTTTGTCTACCCCACTGTGAGCAGAATTTCCGACGCCCAACGCAAGCTCGCCGGCCGTTTGGCTTGGAGTCGCTGCCCGAAGCCGGCGCACGGTGGCTGTTTCCGGACAGCGACCCGGACCTGCGGCAGCGGCGGCGGCGGCAGCACCCCGAAGGCCACTGAGCCGGACGCGGAGGGCGGCCGACAGCCGACACGCGCGGGGGCGGGACGAGCGCGCCTGACGTCACGGGGCGATCCCGAAGAACCCCGGATCGTGATCCGGGCGGAGGTCTCACTACCTGCCTTAGGTTTTTGTTCACACGAAGACGGTTTCCCGAAAGCGTCGCCTCTAACAGTTGACGATGAGATAAAAAACGTGTATAAGTTTTTGCCAAGCGTGATCTTTCAAGCGGAAAATATCAGATTGTGAGAAATGAGATGATCTGGCTACTGACCGTATCCAACAATGGAATTTTTAGAACAAATAGAAATTAATCAAGTACACTAACGATTATGTTCAAATAAGAATTGAAAGTTAATAAAAGATTAAAAATGTACAGAAAGGCCTTTCAAAATAACATATGTTATTAAAACTTTTTTTATAATGGATTATGCTTGCTTCGCCACCGACATCATCTTCATCACATTCAAGTAGATTTTCCTTGTTACATGTTAAGCACCATGTCACGGTACAAGCTATAATTATAATATTAAAATACAGAGCACTTTCACAATATTATCTATAATCGAATTTATTTTATGATTTATATCCACATTGATTACCTGAATTAAAGATTGATTACCTGATTAAAAGAAATTATTCCTAATACCCATCATGTGTCATCGAAACTTTTCACAATTAATAACAAGAATCTTCCCATTACTATACTTCAGTTTTCAATTAAATAAATTTGAAATTTCTTCAAATAAATATGTTATTTTCTTATCACTTCTTTTGTATATTGCATAAATGTGAATGCCATACTTGTATCAAATACAATTATCAAACATTAATCTGTGAAGTTATGAAGAAAGACAAAAATTTGCATTAGTCTGGATTTATATATTTCCACAATTCTATCGCCCGAACGAAATATTCTTGCGCAGCAAACTTACAGCAACTTTCTGTGAGTCACTTCGTTTATTCCCTAGATTCCTCGCGCTCCTGCAGCTGTCACTTTGCTCCTTCTTGCCTCATAAAGCGTGTCCTCGAGACGTGAAAGTTGCACAAAAATACCCTCCCTTTCGTCAGCTTCCGATTATTGCCGCCGAACACAAGCTACTTCCGTACCGCACAGGTGTAATCAGCCGATAAGGAAGCATCATTACGCAAACATGTCGGAACTTCACAGTATAATCGATGAGAAGAAGCAATAGACGGCCCATAAAGTCAAAGGTCTTCACCTCAGCACACGTACCCGACTTAAATTGTTCTTCTATTTTCCTTCAACCTGTTGTTGAACGGAACTAGATGTTAGTCACTCAACGTTCCAACGAACGCATCCCTCGTTATGAACGTCTTGACGTTGTTTTCAATGAAGATCTCGACGAGACGATGACGACGTGGACAACGCACTCTAACGAGAACGTCCCTCCAAATAGAGACGTCGACACATAACTCTTGTGGAACGCTTTCCGTTATGTAACTTCCTGCTTCTTGCCGAGCGAACGGGCAGCTCGAAACAGCGCCGAGCGATCGGGTAGGAAGCAGCGAAGCCGTACTCACCACAAGATAAAGAAGACCGGAACGGTTCCGGAGGAAGGGAAGTCGCAAATCGTCCGACGGCGGCGGAGGAGGCGGCAAGACGTGGCGCGAACAAGTCGGGAGCGGAACCGAGCACTGGGCGGGCTGAGCGAAGATCGCGGACCGACTGGCGGTCGGCGTCCGCCGCACTCCGCAGCTCCGCGCAAGGTTGCTCGTTCGCCGCCGACCTTGCGTCCAGGGTCGCCGCCGCCGCCTCCGCCTCCGCCGCCGTCGCAGCTTTCCTGCCGCAAACGCGAGCCGCTTGCCCGCCCCGCGGCCTTCCTCGCCTCCGCCTCCGCCTCTTCCTGCGCCGGCTCCGCCCCGCCCGCCGCCCGCCACCCGACCGGCCGCCCTCCACCCGCCTCCGCGGACGCCCGTGGCCCACGACGCGACCCCGGCCCTTCCGACCCCGCGCTTCCTGTCGCCCTCTCGCTCCTTCCGCCCCCGCCGCCCGCTCACCAAGGCTCGCTTCCACCGCTCACCGCACGCCGCCGCCGCCGCTGCCTCTCGCTGTCAAGCCCCGCTGGGTTCTTAGCGGGATTAATGCCCTGCCTTTATCTCGCGCACTTCCCTGTGTTCTTACTGGTAGCTTGTTCCCCGCGGGATCGAATGTCGTGTGTATCGTTTCCCGCCGAGTCTTTAAAGGCCCATTAGTGTAGGTTCCTTTCCGGGTTCGTTGTTTATTCGCGCGTTGAGATCTCCACTCATATTTCCACATTGTACGTCTGAAAATTATCATTTGGCATCGGGTCTGGAACTGGTTTGTGAGGTCATTGTTCCCGGAGTCGTAATGAATTAACTGGATAATTATGGAAATGCGTCTACGGTAAATATTGAATAACAGACAAGACGAATTGCATGATTTTACTCGTAAATATTTTAATTATCTAGCAATATCTGATACTTGTAAAATTTTATTAATTTATTTATGAATAACAAGTAACGTAATTTTCTTTGTGCCCCTTGGAGCGACAACGGGTACTAGGTTCTGAAAGTCGGCTCTACTTCTCAAGGAGAAAATACCACGTACTCTGTAAGGTTACTTCTCTAGGATTGCCTCGTTGGTTCAGCCATGCCCCGCCATGACTCGCATCTGAACTCGATCTCGTGATTTTCCGCGTCCAACACACTATCTTTTACAATGTATCTTCAATTTCGCTGCAGGTTCTAACAATTAATTTGAAAAATGAAGATGGCTTCTTTCGGGAAATATTAAAGAAAAATTGAGCCGTTTTGAAAAAATCTTAATCATTTATTTTAAGTGTCATGAATTGACTCAAAATTACATGAAAACTAACTTTTCAATAACGCTTTGTTCGAAATATTCTGGATCTAAGATTGAAAAATTGATTACATTGAAAAATAAGTCTTTATTTTCCATAATATAGTTGTAAGAAAAAGTCAAAAATTGAAAGTCCTATCTAAACTTTTGCAATTTTCGAAAATTCAGAGATTTAAAGATAATAGGCCTTACCCCAACTTTACCAGCTTGTAAAACATTTAAAAGACGTTCAACTATATTTGATAAAAGTTCAAAAATATTACTTTGCTGCATGTACCCTTCAAAAATTAAGATTCATTTTCAATTCGGAAGGCTTTGAGTGCGGTCAGATCAATCAAGGAAGGGTTTGTTTTTTTTGTAGAAAATTCAATATACAGATTAGGTGCTAGTGTTATTCACATGGACAGAGAGATGTTTCGAAAAAATATATTTTTGGTATCAGGGACCGTCATAACGTATATTTCTTTCAAAATCTCGATATAAATAATTTTTATCCTTACTTAACATTTTTTCTAGGATTTATAAAACTAGTATATGAGAAAGCATAAAACAAGAAATAAACTATACTTAATAGAATATCAAGAGACATAAAATGAGTACATTAGTTATTCCCCAATCCTATGACATTCTGTCTTTCTACTCCGTCACTCCGGGTGCCTACGTGCCACGTGCGTTGGAGGTTGTAGCCAAACCACGTGGTGTCGAACAAGGTCTTCTGTAGTTATTGCATCACACGATAACCTTTTACGCCAGCACCGCTAACAGTGAGTGTAAAGGCAACGCCTTACGGTGAAGCCTATGGGTGGCAGGGGGTCGCAGGTTCAAACCAGCCACGTGCCGGAAATTTGCTTAATGAATTGATCACGAATGCGTTTATGCTTTGAGCCAGAATAGAATTGGTAGTTCGACTGTTCTAACGAGGGAGGGATTCCGCGGTTCCCTTGTTTCCATGAGAATGCCAGAGCAGCACCTTATAAAATGGGCTAAGTTTAGCGATCAATCTTACTTTCCTATTCCCTTCTCGTCCTATTCATCTGCCTCCATCCTTGATGGGACACCGTGATATTTACTTCGCATAATGCATTCCTCCTTGTAACCGATACTTGCCGAAGGATAAGGTGAAAAGTCACATAGTGGATTGAATAAACCAAGAAAATGATGTTTATTATTAATTTCAATATCAAAGAGAGATCAATTTGGTGTTATGTCTTAAACATTATAAGCACAATATCAGAAAACCATGACATGTGAATACCAATTGGCATTTTTGCTGCATTAGGTTGTTCAAGTAATTGAGAAGTTGTTTTCAACTTCCTGCCCATTTTTTCTGTTTCTTTTGTTGGACTTAATCCACTTATCCTGACAGAATATTTTCATCCGGATTTTCGTTCTAATAAATTCGTAATTAAACGGTTTATTGCTTATATTACACAGATTTGTTAACAGTACATATTTCTTATCCATATAGTTAAAAACACTTCAAATGTCAAATCGAAATTTACAAATTAAGTTAGAATATTATCTGATGTATACGATCTGATGTATATGTGTACGTATCTGATGTATATGTATCTGATGGATATGTATCTGATGTATATCTATACGTAAATCAAACTTCGGAATTATTATAAGAAACGTTTAGAATAAGATTTGTTTAAATATTTTTCTTCATTTACGCGAATATCCTACGACCTCTTGTGCTGATACTTTTACTTAGAGGTCGCGTCATTAATTCTCGAAGTATTGAATTAGAATCGTGAGAGAGATCTTGACGTTAACCACGCTTTAACTTTCAAATTTTTCACGCAGCTGTACAATTGTATTGCTCTGTTGTCCTCGATACGTGTGACATACCATCTCTATGCAAACTGTGAAGACTTCTTTTATTTCAGTACCCCTAATAATATAGCTAAAGTTAACTATTTGGGAAGTGTCCTACGCGGAGCCTACTAACTT
The DNA here is from genome assembly GCA_017312745.1 of Gryllus bimaculatus. Classification (NCBI taxonomy): domain Eukaryota; kingdom Metazoa; phylum Arthropoda; class Insecta; order Orthoptera; family Gryllidae; genus Gryllus; species Gryllus bimaculatus. Next base: position 10,310,373 of record BOPP01000031.1, read on the forward strand.
AATTATGCAATTTCAAAATTACATTTGCAGCATGGTTCAATTTTGGGTAAATCACGACAGTCAAATTCGATCAAATAAAACACGGCATGAGTCTCATCATGTGTGGCGGCCTCACATTCTTCTTATGGGCAGAACATTGTTCTCTTGTGTGTGTTCACGGTCACTGCGACTATCGTCACGAGGGCGCCGTTTATGCATCGCGTCGCACGTCGCGTCTCTCGCCTCTCCAAGGCTTCGCCGTAAACGATCCATATCGGCGGCGGCGGCGGCGGCGCAGGCTGCGCTGCGGGGCGCTGCGCGGCGCGGGCGCGTGACTGTGCGGGCCCTTGACCGCCTTGCGGGGCTCGCCCGCAGCCGCCGCCTCCAACGCCGCCGCCGCCGCCGCCGCCGCCACCGCCGCCACCGCCGCCGCCGCCGCCACCGCCGGGGGCCCGGCTCGGAGAAATGCGGCGGCAGCGGCGGCGACGACGCGGCGGCCAACCCATCAGCAGGCATTTCCATGCGGAGCCGAGCCCAACAGGTGAGACTGACTGATGACGTACGCAGAATGTAGCTTCCTCACTTTCTTACTTTTTCTTTCGTTCTTTTTTCTTTCTTTCATTTTCTTTCTTTCTTTCTTTCTTTCTTTCTTTTTCTTTCTTTCGTTCTTTCCTTTTCTTTCTTTCTTTCTTTCTTTCTTTCTTTCTTTCTTTCTTTCTTTCGTTCTTTCTTTCTGTCTTTCTTTCTTTTTTCTTTCTTTCTCAATAATCAATTACGATATTGGTGAAAGTTAATGACAGGTAATTGGTGCACAAGAATGGTGGAACAACTCGTAAATAATCTTTTTTAGGTAAGTGAAGAAATATGTTTAGAAAGTATAATTTTATTAGTACAAATGCGTGAAGATAGTTCACGAGCTAGTCAGTGATCATCTAGAATAAAACGCTTTGCTATTGGACGCCACATAAATGGCTGGTCTCCGGTTATAACCGCTCCGTAAGGTTAAAGTGAATGTCATAGATGCTAAGTACCGTGCCTACTGCGATGTAAGATTTGTTTCGTCCGACTTCGAGAACAACATATCGTATATACAATTCTCTTTTTTATCGTTATGATAAATTAATTCTTCGTGTCCTATACATATGTTTATATCATCATTTCCAGTGAACAAATAAATAATAAAGTCTAACTATGTATATTTTCATTTGTACGTTCACTGGCATGTGTTTTGACTTCATGAAATCTCCAATCACTTTCTTTGGAATGAACCTTTTGGAACCTTTTATATAACTTTCATCGTCCATTATATCTTCTTGGCTCATTTTTATGTAGTCTAACATTTCGGTTTCAGAGAAGAAATGTTGTACTTCATCCTGAAAGACAATTGGAGATGGTTCTTCCTGCACTGCCTTCTCAGCGGGAGATGACTTCGGTGTCAACAGACAACTCCAAACGGCCTTCCACACGATTTACATGAGAGCCCTTCAAAGTCAGGTATTCCCGTGTCTCGCACTTCTCCGCTTATTTACTTTGTTCTTCGAGTGGTATTTGTTCCTTGATCTTGAGACTCCATGTGGTCGGCACCTCAAAAGATCGCAAGCTGAAATTCCTGTTCTTTCAAATCGAGCTAATAGTCGAGATTTGATCAGTCACCTCTCATGCATTCGCAGTCAGGAACTTTCATTTCTCAATTCATGTATCACCTCTCCAAGTTTGTATTATTGTCTATTTTTCTCCAAGGGAATCCCGTGCAGAGTTTCATAAAAATATAAAGGAAATATTAAGTTTCCTTACAACCTCTGTAGTGCTTTTCATCCACACAATATTTTCTACATCAAAGGATACCGTGAAAACAAAAATCAAAAGTATGACGCCACCAAGTGCAACAACTGATCAAACAAAAGTATCAATGCACTCCTCTAATGATTCATTTCCAGTATCAGATTCAGAATTATCCACTAATTCTCTGCTCATGCCGTTATCTCCGTGTCTTAATATTTTCCTTCTTTAACCTCAGGCTTGCATACATGTGAAAGTGGTGTGTGAAAGTGACATACTTCCTCTCTGAGTCACTTTCCTATGGATGGTTGACTATGCTCTTATATTCTCTTCATACGACTGACAATCATCTTCCCAATTATGATTTAAAAAACAATATCGAAGAACTGAAGAGGGTTTAGAAAATTGTGCAACAGCGCATTTATGAAAAGATTACTTACTTATTCTTTATATTTTTATGATACATGGAATTGTACATGTCACTACACATGGGTGAAGTTAGTATTTTTTTAATACTTCTGAAAAAGGTCACATCACTGTGAAAAATTACTTTTTGGCACAGTAACATTTCATCCACGCGTAAAAAACATTTTTTGAAATTAAGATACAGAACGAAGATGATGCGTTATTTTCTCATCCGTAGAGAGTTGATATGAAACCAATGAGTATTCCTAACAAAGCATTAATTATTCCTAATAACTCTTAAACAATCGTAAAAACATTGTTTATATTTCGTGATAAAACGATTGATTTGTACACGATCTCGATTGTTTTGCTTTGAGATACCTTTCGGTGTCAGCAAAAACATCAAACTCGATTGTGCCAAAAAACATCATTTCAAGGACTTACTATAAAATACTATATTATTCAACTAGTTAATAATGTTAAGCGAGAATTAAAATTATTTATTGTGACATTTTGACACCTGTACGAAAAAACGGTGGTCGGTGGTATGTGCGAGTGCAATTGAGATGCTGAGGATAATAACGGCAGATCACATCCGACCTCGTATATTCATTTAGAAATACGACGGTAAATTCGCCGGCAATGTCAATATTGTAACGTCGTGTGTAGGGATCTACACCACAAGGAAACAGACACGAGTGAGTATATACAAGTTTTATTTACACACTGTACATATTTACAACCCTCACTCTAAGGCGGTTTGCCAGAGCTACCACTGCAGCCCTCCTCTCCCTACATGCGCCTTGCGGCGACGCCTACGACCAGCCAGCAAGGCTGCGTCGTAGATTGGCACCTGGTGTGCCCCGGCAGATTGACGATCTGCCCGAATGTGTTGGAAGAACACATCACCCTGTCCGACCTCGTCGAACAACCACGTGCCCTCGGCACTCCGCACCAGCCTGGGCGGACAAAGTTTTTGTGGTCTAGCCACGAGGAAACCGAAACGTTACCCACTCACGCCGTCTCGCCACGGCGTCTTTATAGGTCCAAGTCACCTGACCTCCTACGTCACTACTCCCCACCCCCGCGCGGTGGAAAGCCTTTCCCTGGCGCTGCCTGGCCCGCGGACCATTTCCTGTCGGAAGGTCCCTTCTTTGTTCTATCTTTAGATCCCCTAGCCCTCTACCTTGCAATCGGCTGCTGCCAAGCCGTGACGCTACAATATGTTAAAACATCAAGTGAATTGGGATATGGCCAAACTCTCAAATTCCACATTCAAAAATGTGTCCAGAGTGAAAGTGATCGAAAGTGATCCAAAAAGAGAGAAATATTTTTTTTTTCAAAACGAACATAGGTTCGGATCTGCTATTATTATTCCGATCGCCTCAATTAATCTTGCCATAAACGGCGTAATCTGTGCCGTTAGATTGATTGATTTATTGATAGTTTAGTGATTCCGGGAACGTCAACTACCAGGGTCGTAAGTCCCGTAAGTGAAGTGCATGTTTTTGCTCGGGGTGTGGCGATGTTCTTTTCCCCCGCTATATGGCGAGATCCGGCACCGACCTACCATCGTCTAGAGGAGTTTTCCCCTCAACCAGGTATCTCCCACCATCGGGGCACCACCCTAGCCGGGACATGCTCTAAACTCCCGACCGGTCTCCCGGCATGTTTTTGAATAAGACAGGTTAGGATAGGACAAGGAAGAGGAAGGTGAGATCGCGCGCGGTCCGTGACCCATTTGTTAGGACACTGTTCCAGCGTTCGCCTGGTTTTGATCGGAGACGAAAAACTACCGACCAGAGAAGCCGGTCGCTGGAATTCTCCTCCAGGCAGCGACTGAATCCGACCTAGCTGGGAAGCTAGAGTCGAACATCCTGCCACCGTCGGGACTCGAATCTAGAACCTACTTGTCAGAGGGACTGAAGTGATGCCCTAATTGCCTGCCTTGATGCCCTAATATATCTCTCCGGGCCCTGAGCAATCTCTGAGCCATATGTAATTTCAAAAACAAGTTATTTTAGCGTAGTAGTACGTTTATAATGCTGAAATTAAAAATGAACATTACGAGGCGCAAGGCGCAGCATTCCACTGAGCCGTCCGAGTGCGACTCCACTTGCTCCGTGGCCCGGAGCGGCCCCGAGCACTCGCCACTCGGCGCGGCGCGCGCTCTCCGGCGCCCGGCGGCCTCGCCCGCGGAGGCCTCGGCAAGGCCGCCCCGCCCCGCCTCGCCCCGCCCCGCGCCGCGGAAGACCCGCCGCCCATAAGCGGCGAGCGATGCCGACCGGTTCGCGCCCGGCGGCGCTACCAGCGAAAGACGTGGCGCTGGCCCGTGAGGCAGTGGCGGTATTGGATATGGACGCGATTGATTGATTAATTAGTGATTCCAGGCGCGACAACAGCTGAAGTCATTAATCCCGTAAGAGTAGTGTTTGTTTTATAGCCTGATCAGGCGGTGGTGGTGGTGGTAGTGATCTTCCCCAACTGGATGGTAAGATCCGGTGCCGACCTACCGCCGGCTAGCGGGGTTTCCCCAGCAAGGTATCTCCCACCAGCAGGGCACCGCCTCAGACGGGTCAAGCTGTAAACTCCCGACCGGTCTCCCGTCATGTGTGGTAGTCAAGAACATAAGAGTGTGTGTACGTAAGGGATGGGAATAGGAGAAGGAAGAGGAAAGAAAGATTGCGCACGATTCTTGGTTCGTTTGTTTGGGTTCTGATCCGGCATTCGCCTGGTGATGATTGGAGAATCGACGGAAAACTATCGATCAGAGCAGCTGGCCGCTGGAATTCTCCTCCACACAGCGGCTGAACTCGACCTAGGTATGTGTCAATAATCCCGCCACCTTTGGGACTCCAACCCTAGGAGTTTCCGGTCAGAGGCATTGATCTCCTCAGGCACCTAAGCGTGTGTAAATTGGTTCGAAGAATTCTCAGATTGCATGGGTGTTCGGAAATGACGTCCATTCCACGATGTAGCTTCTACTCGTATCTAATCTAACCATTCTGTTAAGATGTAATTACTCTACTTGAAGGACAATGGAAAGGGGATTTTAGAGAAGCGAAAATGCTCACACTTCCAATCCCTGTGTTAAAGCGGTAGGGAGCTACCCGACACGTGTCTAGACACACTGATGACTGCCGTTTGGCATGGCGTTAACCCCTGTGGTAAAATATGCCAGCAAGGGATTCCCCTTTTCAATTCGTTTTTTATATTAAAAAATGGACGCTAATTTAGAAGAGTAAAATGTTTCCCAGAGTCAGCTCTAATAAAATTTATGGTGGTCTTGAATATCTGTATTCTAGATATTATTTATTGCGCAGACACTAATCTACAAGTTCAAACCATTGACCCTCAAAAGAGTGACGAAGTACATACTGGTTTCCTTCGTATTTAAATATTAATTAAATGTGTAAGTATTTTAGGAAAATGAAATTCGTTTGAAACAGCCTACAGCAATCAAAGACCTATTTTTTTTAAACGACAAAGAATCAGTATTCATGTAAGTAATGGTAATATGATAGTGTTAGCGATAGCGTTCCAGGTTGCTGTAGAGACGATCAAGGAAGTCAGAGGAAGATTATGTTTGGAACGGAAGGAAAAAACAGTTATGGCGGCGATGGTGATGATGTTAGCGATAGCAATGACGGTTTCTCTGATGACTGCTGAAGTCCCTTGGACTGAAGAGAAGGGGCAACTCTGGCGGTGGTAAGAGTGTTTGAGGTTGCGGCGATAAAAGCGCATTTAGCGACGGCGTTAACGATAGTGAAAATATAAATATTATACAAAGGGTACAAAGTAAGCGGTGGTAGTCATATTGACAGTAGCCGTCAGGTGTGAAGATACCAGGGGAATCCCCAGGTCACGGTAGAATGGAGCATCAGTTAGAGCAGCAGGATGAGACCGACGTTGCTGTAAGAGGTGTGTTGTCGGTGATTCTTTAGATTAAGACAACAGTGGCTACAGAACGGTGGCGGTGACTATGGAAAGAAATAGCGGAGCAAAAGCTACAGGAAAAGACACTACCATCAGGCATGGAGAGAGTGACGGATCCGATGATGTTAGCAAAAAAACGCAAAAGGATTCTAAGCAAAAACTTAGCCGAGGATGGCGGACCGGGAGCTGGCAGGTGACGGCCGGCAGGCGGGCAGTGCGAGGCAGCCACCTGGTCCAGCGGCCAGGTGCAAACGGTGCGGGCCCACGCGCGGACCACGCCCCCGCGCGTCTGCGAAACCCGTATATGCGAGTGCTGCACTTCCTCGTGCAGAGGCGAACCACGTTTGGGAATGAGGGAACACGCCTACATTCCTATCTTTTCCTTTTTTTCTTTAGTCTCCTCTCCATCTGGAAGCTACGTATTAATTGATCGACTGATTAGTAATTCCAGGTGCGTCAACTGTTAAGGTTATTAGTCCATAAATGTGGTGTATGTTTTATTGCAGGATGTGGGAGTTATCCACTCCCGTTATATGGCTAGATTCAGCGCCAACTTATCCGTCGGCTTGCGGGGTTTTCCGCAGCAAGGTATCTCCCACCAGCGGGGCATTGCCCAGTCGCGACAATCTCTAAGCATCTGACTGGATCCCCGGCATGTGTGGCAATGTAGTGCCCGTAAGCGTGTAAGAAAGGAATTATGATAAGTCAAGAGGAAGGAACGATCGCATGCGGACGATGGCTAGTTTGTTAGGGTACTGCCCCGGCATTCGCCATGTGTTGATCGGAGAAACCACGGAAAACTAATTATCAGAGCAGCAGCTCGCTAGACTTCCCCTCTAGGCAGAGGCTTAATCCGTTTTAGCCGTGTAGGTAGTGTCGAAAAATGACATCAGTTGATGCCCTGAGACACCTAAGTCTGTGAAGCTTAATTACGGTACAGTTGTGTGACTAGATTAATGATATTAAAAAACAGATTTAAGACTCCTACGTACGATACATTGACGAACATAGACATCGTTTCTCATTTACTGATTGTGATTTTTTGCACAAACTAATATTTTTTATCTTAGTTTTATTCTTCTTCGGAATTCCTAAATAGCACCATATATCTTTTGCATATTTTTTTCCTATTTTGTACTTGTTGATAATAATCTGCTAATTAAAATTAGATATTAAATATTACGCGTAAAGCCATTTTATTTTCCTTAGTACTAATTTCCTTAATGCTACTCTGTAATGATTGAATAGTGTAATTATTTTATTTATTTTACGCTAAACGAAATTCATCTGTAAAATATTTTGAGAGAGATGTGTGGGAAATAATCTAGCCACAATTTATAACTTATTGTTGCCCAAGAGTTGTTTAGTTGTTCTTCGTGGTTCTGAAACTTCTTTTTGCGAAACAAACTTTTCAGAATAGATATCCGTCCGCCGCTGAGTAAAAGGAGTAATAAATCTTACACAAAATAACTCAAGTGTACGTCATTCTTCAGGAAAATTCCACTCATTGAAAGTTACATTACTTACATCAACAGTTGCGCAATGCATGTAAGTTTCCATCCGACTAATTTCAACACGTGATAGTTCTTGGAAGAGAGGGAGGACGTTTGGTCTGAGTGTGAAAGCATTCTTTCTCGCCCTTGCACTCTAAGGAACAGAACATGAGTAACGTTTTTTTCAAACATCTCTTCCTCACTACCGGTGACTCTTTGGCCTTGCCAAAGCCGCCATTTACCTTGACCATTTCGTTGACCGCATTCTGAACGTGTTCGAGAATGCGTGTCATATGTTACATTGGAGCGGGGACTCTGTCCTCATTTCTCCCAACGAATGTAACAACACGAAACCGCACATTTAGAGGCGATTCCGAATAATTAGTGTATGTCAGTTGTCGAATCTTTATCAATCTGTTAGCACACTGCGGAATAAATATTGTATTATTACGTGGAAATCAGAAATTTAGATTCTTTCTCAACAAAAGTTCTCATAATAAGTTGCATTAGCCTGCCTGATCACAAGGAAGGGCCGTTTCACAATATTTCGCAATTCTTAATTTCGAAAGTTTCCATATTGTCGTACACGTTTGTACGTACACCACGTAGAACATAATTTTGAGCAGAACGGTTTAGTAATCAACTAAACCAAGATGCCTTTTATTCCCAATTTGTAATTTATAAGTCACAACATTATTTTACTGGTTTTCTTCGTTACTGATTAGTATTCTACAGATTGCGCTTATTCTGTTCACTTCTAGTTAATTTTGTGCTAGCATTTTTACACCCTGCTTCGTAGAATGCTCCAAGTCCACAAGCAATGCAAAAATGAGCCCCCCCTCCCTCCCACATTTCACGCAAAACTTCCGCGAGAACGCTCCGATTGCACACGCAAGAACACTTTCCGTGCCTCCACACAATTGGGAACGCATTTAAGCCTCCTATCTCCTCTACACACGCGCCATCTGTTTCTCGCCGGCAACGTTTGCTTTCTTCCTGGTTTTGCGCGGTAGCTTTTACCCAGCGGCCGTCCCACGCCTTACGCAAAGTACGCGGCTGCCTGGAGGCGGCTTTCTTTCAAGTGGTACGCTCTCCTTACAGCGCACAGCGCGCGCGCTCCGGATGTGTTCGTTTCATCAAAACACTATACAGGGGCTTGTTTACTAACCGTTAGGCGCGTTTCGTAATGTTTACACCCGGCCCGACAAGTTTTTTTTTTTGCCTCCTACCTCTTCGCGGACAGGTCGCGTGGAAAATTTTTCGACGACAGACAGTGTTTCTCTAAAAGCTGTGACTCGAAGGGAAAGGGACCCATTCTCGTCACGTAAGGTGGGGAAAATACGTCATGCAAAGTTAACATTGGCAATCATTCGTACGGATTACGTTTTCGGTGAATCCTGAAAATATTTGTTTTCTCATTAATGCTACACATCTCCACGTGGTGACTTCTAGCTGTATTGAGAAAGTCACTTATGAATGTTTCATCTGCTAATGTTCCTTCTTTGTTTTCTTTTGTTTCTGTTGTTTACTTATTCCAATATATTACAGATATCCATTTTTGTATTCAAGAACGATACATCTTCTTTAGAATTGAAAGTAAATTCCAGTAAATGTAACACAGAAAAAGCCAACTTATATTACTAAAAAGTCCCCAGGCACGAAACTCTTACATTGAGTTTCGCTATACGGCAAATTATTCTCTATCAATATGTCACGTTTCTTAAGAAAATAAAACAACTAGCGTTAGTAATTCTAAAACACCTGTTTGGTGTCATTACCTAAGACTCTGCACTTACATGGTTAATCATGTACAATAACCTCGCAAGAAATGTTTCTTTACGTTTCATCCATTTAAATACATTTATTTTAATATTCGCAACTTCTTTTCGTGAGATCCATCAACAAAAGCAAAGAAACTCGTTGTCAAGAGATGTTACATGTCTCAAGTTAGAACTAATCTCCAAAACTATTTTCATTTCTTATTCAATTAAAATGATGTTATACAACAAATACTGTATGAATGTCGTTAATGTTACTTTTTGCATTCATAAGAGTTGCTGAACCCGTTCCTTAAGTCGCTGGTTCGTAATTCATATTCGTGCAAAAAAGTTCAAAATTATAAACTTGTTGCCTAAAGTATTATTACCTATTACGACTGCATAAACGAAAGAGAAAACATTGAAACGAAATATCTAAATATTCTATGTATATTCAATATTTAGACAGAACCATCCACTGAATACATCTTTCATGGTTTCAGTGATGTTATTGTTAAGGGCGCGAAAATGAATTGGCCTATTGCGATATATTAATAAAAATTGTATTAATAATTAAATGAAATTCTCAGGAATAAATAATGGTTTGAATCCAGGAGATATCTTAGCGAGTGCAACCAAGAAGAAGAAAATTAATGATGATTTACGTGATTAATTGAATTGGGTGAACAATTTAATGACGTATACCTGTTTAATTATACACTTTTTGCGATAACGAATATTAAAGATGTTGATTATGTTTACATTTTTTCAATTGTTTCCATGGACACAGAACCGCAGCAACCATTTGCTACATTGAATAAAAGTAAATAATAATGTAATAAATACTTCAAAAGGTCTTTAGAAAGCTTCTCCCTTATCTCTATCGCAAATGATGCTGAGTTCATCAGGAAGATCTTCCTTCATACGTGAACGTTTAGCAGATGATTCACACATTTTTGTCGACTTTCAGAAACAACAGCAACAGAACACTTGAATCTATAGGTCTGGACTTAACATTGCCTAACAAGTCAGCATTTTCGGGGGTTCTTATGCAACTTGCGTTCCACTGATGTCGGGCACACGTGAGAGAGGACCCTCTGAAGACTCTTCACGTCAGAGAGCTAAAGGGTTTCGAGTCATCGTCATACACAAAAGGGTTTCGGACGCTTTGGCTTTGGCTTCGGTAGGCAGCTGGCGTGCTCTTATGTGCATTTCTTTTCGTGTATGCGTCATCATCACGTAAACGACTAATAGTAGATGACTGTTAACACTGGTCTACTAATGGGGATTGCTATATTGGTTTCATCATAAATACGAAACGTGACAGACTCTTACGTTAATATTTTCCCGTATATGTATTGCATAGAAGACAATATTATTGACAGGAAACAATAGACATGTTGATAGTTGTAGAACACTCAGTTTTTGAAAATGGTGATGAAAACATACCATGAATCTGTCAATTTCGTACTGGTTTTTATACCGTATTAAATAGGGTTTCAGAAATATATTGCTCAATTAAACAGAGATAATGAAGTACTCTTGTTGAGGCTCATGAATCGCAAAATCCGAAATAAGATCAAAGAAATATCGGAGTATATAACCTAAACTTTCTTAGAATTCTCCAGTACCACATTCCAAAACTTATAAGGCAACTAGAATATTTTAGGTAAAAAAAATATATATGAAGAAATTTTCTAAAAGGAGATTTTTATCAAAGTCCTCTTCATAAAACGCTTTTTGCTTTCGTAAAGTTGACGACTGCCTTTCTAGGATAACGATAGTGTGACCTTTGACCCTGTCCCCCGTCTAACGGCATGTGCTGTATTTCTGTGGCTACACCTCTACATTAGCGGAACAATCGATTCACTTTGTATATATTTTGAGGTTCGCAGGGGATTGTAGGCATTTATCATTTTACTTGCACGCACAATAGCATCAAGAACTCAATCTATTTATCTAGAATATGTAAACAGATCAGTTTAACTTTTAGAGAAATAATTTGCTTATATTATCACTATATCTATTTGCTTACAGCAGTTTATTTCAGTGCGATCACAGTTAAGCACCTTTACATATTTATGTACGAGGCAAATCGATAATTCATCGTTATTTTACACATTTGTCTTTCGATAACATTTTTGAATTCTTCTCAGGCTGCAAAAGTATACTTACGAAAAATCTCTCTGAAGTTATTCGCCGATAAGATTCTTAGAATTACTGCAGTAGAGAATGCGTGACACACATGTAAGATAAACAACTGGTATCTGCAAATGCTCTGAACCGGAAAGGCCAACTGGTGAAAGAAAGATACGAGCAAAAGTTATAATTTGATATGTACGTCCTTGGCAAGCTTCGATGAAGCGAAAAAGTTCGAAGAAACTTGTTCCATGCGCCCTTTCGCCTTTAGAGTGTGAGAGTTATAGGCATGAGAGGAGAATTTTTGCCATCGCAGATTGCGCGTCGAAGGCGGTGCAGATAGCTGCGCGGAATGCCAACTGTTACGTTTATAATGGAATGTCCTAGGTAACATTTTAAAGGCATCGATATATATATATATATATATATATATATATATATATATATATATATATATATATATATATGGTAAAATACAGACACAATTGTACTGAAATACTGATTTTGGAATTGAAATGAAGGTGATGGTGATGGTAAAGAAAGTAATGATATGTTGGTGGTGGGGAGTAGAATTACGATGGAAGTTATGATAAGTAGAGAAAAGAACGAAGATATGTATGTGACAGGTATTATGGACAGGGTTAGAATTATACCTTCGGTCTTCAATTGCATTGAATATGTATGAATGTATCAATCACTTTCAGTTTACATTTCATTTTTTGCATAAATATTAAAATAGTGAAATAATGTCAGGACATTTACTAAAATGCGGTGAAATGTATTCAGTTTATTTTCTTTACTGCATTAATTTAATTAATTGAACTATTAATTTGTATCTCCTATACAACATTTTTTACAGAATTTCAATTTGTAAATGTACGTGATATTTTCTAATAAACATTTTCTCAAAATCTATTGGAGTAAAATCGTGGTATTTGTTTGTCTCTTTTCCACCCCGACGTCATGGTTAAATTCTTGTTTCGTTTACAAGTAGGAACTTTGAGTCTAAATGGCGCGAGAATCGGTCCAATTAGTTATATTCCGTCGTATTCAATCATAATTTAGCAATATAATCTAGGAAAAACTCGTAATTAAAATGTACGGTTTTTTAGGTAGACCTAACAAAATGAATATGAGACATGAAATGAGAGGATGTGAAACAAGCTAATACACTCGTATGTAGACATCGAGGAACTAAGACAGGCGAGACCACTGATAAATGAGACGGACTGCCGAAGACGACTGAGACCTGCTCCGCCTAGAGCGTTTGCTGAGGCGGAAATATTTCATGAGGAACGGGAGCTATCCAAGGCGGTGAATGGAGGCATTAAATCGCGGAGTAATTTGCTGGGGTGAACGATGTGATGTTGTGATGTGATGTTGATGTGATATGGTGTTGATAATACTGTGTCAGTGGTTCTGAAGAAGAAGGCGTTGAAAGAGGCGCAAGCATTTGCTGAATCACAGACAAATTCAATGGAAAGCTAAAGCCTATGATTGATAAAATCTAGTAATTATAAGTACAGACTTATAAGCTGAAGATGGGTTGGTTAAAGAAGGAGCGTTGTCTGAGGTGAAGATGTTAGCTGAGAGGAAGGCATTGGATGTGTGGGATTGGAGAACCGAGGGATACATTTTTGCTGAGATGGCATTGGCTGAGGTGCAAATGTTTATCAATGTGGGTAAATTGGATGAAGTTAAAGAACGTGGTTGGCTGCGGAGTTTTCTGAAATGGAAGAATTTGCTGAGCTGATATCTGAGGGTGAAAAAAGGAACAGGTGTTTGCTGAGATGGATGTATTGGCTGAGGAAGAAGCCATTGTTTGAAGGACATGTGTTTGCTGAGTTGAAATCATTAGTTGAAGTAACAGTTAATGTTGAAAGAGTGACGCTGGCTGAGAAGTAGGTTTTGACTGAGATGAAGGTGTTGCCTGAGGAGATATCCCAGTCTAAAGAACGATGTTGGCTGAGGTGCAGACGTTTGCCGATATGAAGAAATTGAATAAGGTTGAAAAGGGATGTTTTCTGAGGAACAGAGGTTTCTTGAGATGGATGTATTGGCTGAGGCGATAGCTAAGGTTGAAAAAGAAAAGAGATGAAGATGTTTCTTGGAATGAAGTCATATGCTGAGCCGACTCCTAAATTTTAAGGAGCGATGGCTGAAGTGCTAATATTTTCTGAGATGTAGGCACTAGCTGAGACAATAGCTGAGTTTAAGGAGGTGCGTTGGCAGAGGTGCAGATTTATTCTTAGAATAAAACATTGTCTGATGCTATAGATGTGCTTTAAAAGGGCTGAAACGCAGATGTTTGCAGAGATGAAGGGAATGTTTGCTGCGACAGCTATTAAAGTTTCAAAGGGGCGAGGCCGAGGTGCAGATGTGTTATGACAAGTAGAAATTGTCTGATGCTATAGATGTGCATGAAGAAGGGCTGACGCGCAGATGTTAGCTGAGATGAAGGGAATGTTCGCTGCGACAGCTGTTAAAGGGATAAAGGGGCGTGGCCGAGGTGCAGATGTGTTCTGAGGCGGAGATACTGACTGAGGTGATAGTCGTTGGAGGAGGTAGGCGGACGCAGCGCGGCGTAACGGACGACGGCCCTGACTCCTGGAGTCCCCTGCACGGCGCGGGGCAGGGCGGGGCGGGGGGAGCGGNNNGGGCAGCTAGCGCGGCGCGTGTGCGAGCGAGGGGCGAGTGAGCGAGGCTCCCGCAGCGAGAGGCCCTCGACGGGCGAGTGCGCCCAGCCGTGACTCGGAAGGTCCTCCTTCGAGTCCAGAAGAGAGCGGAGCGTGGCCTCGCGCTCGGTGAAGGGGTAGCGGCGCGACGTCTGACCCTCGTCCGGCAGGGTCGTCCTCCGCCCACGCCCACCGACACACACCCTGACCCTAGCGAGTGGCGGCTGCTGCGACGGCGGATTCCATGGCTGTGAAGTAGTTTACCGCGCTGAAAGTAGGAGTAGACAGCGGATGATTGTATAATCCAATAAAAAATATAAATTGATTAATTGATTAATCAGTGTTTCCGGGCGTGTCAACTGCTAAGGTAACTAGTCCCGTATGTGCAGTACATGTTTTTGTCGAGGGACAGTGGTGATCTTCCCCCGCTATGTGGTGAGATCCGGCGCCGACCTATCATCAGCTAGCGGGTTTTTCCCAACCAGGTATCTCCCACCAGTGTGGTACCGCCCGAAATTGAACAAGCTCCAAGCTCCCGACCTGTCTTCCGGCATGTGTGGTAGTGTAGTGTGTGTAAGTAAGGGGTGAGGATATGGAAAGGAAGGGAAAGGTAAAGTCGCGCGCGATCCGTGGCCGTTTGTTAGGGCACTGCTCGGGAATTGTCTGGTATAGATCGGAGAAACCTTGGAAAACTACCAATCACAGAAGCCAGCCACTAGAAATTCTCCTCTAGACAGCGACAGACCTCGCTCTCTAGCTAGTGTCGAAAATCCTGCCGCCGTCGGAAGTTGAACCTGGGATCTCCCGATCACAGGCACTGCAGTGACATCAGATGATGCCCAGAACCACCTCTCCCGAAACAATTATAAACGAAGCATTAATGATGGAAGATATGGAACAGCGAGTCGCAAAAGTATGAACAAGCAATTCCTCAATGAGCGAATACATTGACCTCACAAAAAATGGATAGACCCTGAGGGATGATGATTGATGATCGAGCAATGTAGTAATAAGGATTTATGGATCAAGCTCATGGTCTAGTAGAGGATTGTTCGGATGATTGTCATCTTCCGAACTGTAGTCACGGAAAGACGCCAGAGTTCCCTATCGTTCGCTGCAGTACTTAAGCATTCGCAAACGTTCTCTAGTTTTCGCTGGCGTTCTATGGCGTTTGTGGAGTGCGACAGGCAGCAAATATTGAAGAATGTTGTGGGTCGCTATCACAAGTCATTCATTGCAAGCGTAGAAAGGATCTAAGTGCCCTGCTCTTTAACTCGCCAACGGAACGGATAATTGACGTCTTGCACAAAACACAAACAGCGAAGCATGCCTGTAAAGTGAGAGCGTCACGCAAATCAGTTATGAGTCATTTTTGCTCTCATTTGTGTGCGTGTCTGAGAGGGAGAGAGAGGGTGGACAGAACTTTTTGTGTCTTTAATTTTTGTATTGCTGTACTCTGTGTTTATGAAGTAGTTGTGCTCAATTGTACTGTATTCCAAACGACCTTCGGGACTTGAAGGTCGGAAAAGCTGATTTACACGGAGCTCCAGACATACAAATTCAATACAAATTATATTAATGTAGGCAATATTAACTTCTTCCGCGTATTGCTTACGTAATTCACTCTTATTTTTACTTCTGAAGTCTTCTTGTGAGAAATATTCGCTTTACGCGTGTATTTGCAATGATACGGCATACGTTCCACCTGAGACACTCTCTATTAGCTTCTACTGGGTCAAACCAATAACGGAAAAGCCCCAAATGCAACAGCTAAAGAGGTCTAGGTTGAGCGTCAGGTGTTCACGAACAATATGTCGTAATTACCACATCTTTCAAGGGAAGTGAAAGGAAGTTAAAGATGTTTCGTTAATTTTCACATCGGTGATCTTCTAAGTGTAAGGCCAGGTTCCTGTTTTTATTCTTGGTAACTTTCATATCAAACATTAATCTTTCCTAAATTCTCGATGATAATAATAGATTTGGGACTTAATTAAAATCTGTAAAAGTGCTGCTGAATAAAATACTTTTGGAGAAATGTGGCTCACGAATCGGCAGCCTGCCATATTACAATGATGATACATATTCGAGATTTCATACAGGTGTAAAACCAGTTGTTGAAAGCCATTACAAACATATTTTCGCAAATTAACCATACAAAAGTAGATCAATTAAACAATTAAATAAAACATGGAGACTATACAAACAACACAATCAATTGTTGAAATATATTAGTATTGAAATACTTTCCACTAACGAACGTTTCGGCCTTTTGGCTTAGTATTTTCTCCAGGGTTACATTGTTGTTATAGTTATACACGCATGTTTGATCAAATTGTTATCAATCTTCATTACAACTTTATGAATAGTTGACGATATCCAATTCGTAAAAATTTGGTTGAACATACGAGATCATAGAATCATATTTCATCGTTTTTGTAAAGCAACAACTAACTCTGAAGAAGACGCTAAACCGAAGGTTCTAAACGTTGGTGGAATATGTTTTAATGCTTAAGTATATACTTGTTAGAAAATTTTGAATTATTATTTAACTTTTTTGTATTTGTCAGGTAAATTGATCACAACATATTTTTACAATATCTTTTATAATATATCTTTTATGAGTCCATCTGTTATTAGTATTGGAAAACGTTTTTTAAAGATATACTTCAGTTCTCCTCACAGTACCTTGAGCTCCCGCTTGTTAGTTCGTGGATGTCCGCTCCTTCTAGCCGCAGTAAGGCTGCGAACATTGTCTTACTTTTACGGAGCGTATACAACCTAGCACCTTACAACTTGATTGCACTCTGGTTTTCTAAATTGCTCTCGTGTGCCAGGCAATGTATGTATTTCTCGGAACAGCAGTTTCTCCACTTCTTTCCCCACTGCAGCAGTACCTCTGGTACCTGGATACGGCATTGAGCGCCCTAGAGGAGGTGGCTTCCGAGTCACAGGCCGCTCCACACACCAGGAGTGTCCTTGTCTGGCTGGCTTCTTCATCAAAGCGGCCGTGGAAGTGGAAATTAGGACTAATGAAGCAGAGCCAAGGTCTGTTACGCTCCGCCTTTGTATGGAAAGTGCGTTGACACGGAGGATGCCTCAGCACCTTGTCGTGGAAGCTCTCTAATGGCAGACGACTCAAGACATGGCGCTACCTACAAGCGAGGGTACTAATTTTGTGCAGATGTTGCAAACGATGAGAAGCAAAAAGGAGGAAGTGTGTGAAGTCAAAAAGTCTTGATAAACAATATTCTAATAGAAACTTTTATAAATTTTTATAATATTTATAAATGATTCATTTTTTTCTTGCACAGATCTTATTTACGAAGAACTTGTTTATGCCCCAATTCACCACTCATAATGAAAGTGGCTATTTCACCACATTATGAACACTCAAGTTAAGATTTTATTGATTATATATTTACTTTATATAATATTCGTTTAGCCTGCTTTTTAAATAATAATTATTATCTTAATAAAGAGAATTTTAGAAAATTTACAGTTACATATATATAAATAAAAATTTAAGTTACAATACTTGAAGGCTGACTCATCCTAAGAAGTCAATATATTTTAATAATTTTTTTGGTCGAAAGCAAACCACGGCGAAGGATCATATTATTTTATTTCGAGGTTTCAATGTGCAATCGGCAAGAGTCGATTAATCTTAACACATCTGTTTCAGGCGTTATCTCTCTTTCCAGTGCTCATATTGGAATAAAATTAAGAACGAAAATATATTTGTCCTCGGAAAACTTGGATCTCCAGAAATAAAACAGTTATTAACAGTCCATGAATTCACGAATTTTCGAGTTATATCTTCAAAATTAATCTCATATTTGAATATCATTAATAACAAAAATGTCCGTTAAATATTACACATATACTCTATTGAAACAAGGCCACAAGAAACAAAATTTGTTTGAAAATTTCACTTAGAAAAATCTGGTTCCAACACCCTTAACTTTTGAATGTTTAGTTAGATTTTTATTAAATTGCCTTCAGAAAAGCTGGTAGTTAGTATTAGTTTACAAACATTATGAAAAATATTTATTTAACATTATGAATGAATTGAAAAACATTTTTGTGTATTTTATGTAGTTCTAAAAACAATATTCTGAACCGTTGTTGCATAACAACAAAGGATAACTATTGTAACTGTAAAATTTTGTTATGCCCTTGATACGCATCACATAAGATCAGAACACACTGGCAAATAACGCGAAGTTATTGGCTGCACGTAGGTGAAAAAAGGCAAATCTAATTCAATTTGTAACGCCTGAAGAATGGCATCTCTGCGCATTCACTACATTGAATAAACCTTCACGCTGATCGTATGTTCATTTTTCAATGTCCTCATTTTATATTCAATTTTCCATCGCAATGAGCATGCTCCTTTCTCTCGACTAAGAAACTATATTACTACCTAATTATACTACGCATGTACACCTTTTGTCATCCCTACTTTTTTGTTCTTTTGATTATCATTGAACAGTTTCCATTTTATGTTATGACACCCACTGCTTACACATTCTCAATAGAAGTATCAATTTGTGCGCGCGGTTGAAGTTTTATTCTTGTTTCGAGCGATTACCGTCTGATATTTTTGTGTCGCTCGGTTTTCACTTTCTTGCCCCG
>BOPP01000031.1:10333302-10365195 GCA_017312745.1 Gryllus bimaculatus
TATATATATATATATATATATATATATATATATATAGAGAGAGAGAGAGAGAGAGAGAGAGAGAGATTCTCTTTTATCAATTTTTTTATAGTTCGAAACCGTACTGTATGTACTATACGTACAATTATACAAGTATCTAGCCAATTTGCATTTGAGTTTTTATGGGCAGAGAAAGATTGTTTTGGGGCCGGGACTCACAAACGATTCCCAAGAGGCCAATGGAATCTATGCTCGGCTCTGGTGACAGAAACAAGCTACTTTCTAAGTGTGCTTTAATAGGATTGTGATATTGACAAGGAGCACAAATATTTTTTGCCCTTTACTTTGTACCATACGATGTTGCATTCACCTTTGTCCCATACGATGCTGTTGCATTGGTAAAAAGTAATTAATTTTAGTTTTCATGAATTAGTTGTGTGAAGTATTTTTCTTACTGCTGTACTCTCATAAGTTGTGGAGTTATTTTATATTATTTTTCTAAAGGTAGTTTGACATGAAAATGCTCAATAGATCATATTAATACAAATTTTGTGAAATATTGAGCTTTAAGTAATGAAAAGCAACCATTTATTATAATTAAGCATTTAATACCATAATAATATTATTGGTATGAAAACAACGACAATTTAACATATCTATAATCACTTAGGTCTGCATCCTCTGGTGTCTCCAAGCATGTACGTACCACGTAGTCAGCGTTGATGATCCTGTTATTTCACTTCTTTGTGTTTTTTCCATCATTCAACTCAGAAAGCTCTCCCGAACACCCACTCGGAAAAGTGGGTCAAACACGGAATTCGAAAGCTCCCCGTGGGAAACGAAGCCAAACCACGCACATCCAAGGAGAGCACGGAGGTGCCAGAAACAGAACACGATGAAGGCTTCCAAAGCAATCAATTGATCCTTAAAATACAGGATGCTTTAATAAAACTTTAACTGACCTCCTAAATTGTAGGCTAACTGTACCCAAGTTACGCATATTTTTTTTATATTCTGGACACTCCTGCTCACAATAACGCACTTCTTAATTTGACGCATGGGATCATTAATTCTGCTTTGGTAGAATTTGTGAATTTAAAGGTGCATATGAATCAATGTCACTCTAGGAATTTGAAAGTGTATTGATAATTTAATTTTCGGAGTTTTAACAGGTATGTTCTTGATGTTCAATTGTAATATTATTATGTAATCCAGATCATATAATTATATAATAGTAATTTACTGCACTAATCAACTTCAATGTTGACATAAACCCAAATATAATCATGCAAGAAAATATTGAATATATGTTGTCTTCGTCAATCTATTGTCTAGTCGAAATTGCAACGAACCAGAAAGATCACATTGAATTTTTATCATACATTAAGGTACCGTAACTACTATTACGGCTTTTAAAATTTATTATTCGTAATTTACGTACAGTCACCGCGTCGGCCCACGTGCTCTCCATTTACTTAATTTTTCATTTTTATTGGCGAGTTATTTTTTCACTCCTGCGCAAAAAAACTTCTCAGCCCAATTTTTTTTCAGGTTTTTCAAATATTATCTACGATGTTTTAGATGGCCTACACTATCACTCAATATCTCTGCAAAATGCAATCAATTGTCTGCGAAAGAACGGGAGCGCCGATCTCTTTTCTCTCGAAGCATTTCTATCCCGTGAGCAACTGTCAGCGAACTGCAGAGCTGGCTGACAAGCGCGTTTTACATAGCTCACATTAGAGAATACAAGAGTTACAAATTTACACGTATTGTGGGTAACTGATTTTAGCAGCCATGAAATTCTGATAAATTTGGGTTCAAGACAACTATAAATAATACAAAATACCGTTCAATAAATAACAGG
This sequence comes from Gryllus bimaculatus, assembly GCA_017312745.1. Taxonomy (NCBI): domain Eukaryota; kingdom Metazoa; phylum Arthropoda; class Insecta; order Orthoptera; family Gryllidae; genus Gryllus; species Gryllus bimaculatus. The sequence continues at coordinate 10,335,149 of BOPP01000031.1, forward strand.
AATTTATTTCTAGAAAAAATGAGTTACGCGTTTATTTCTTCTTTCCACTGGATGATTTGATTTACGTCCCCAACTTGCTTCTTCAGAGGAACATTAGAGCTTCAGAATACAAAAATATGTAATTCGTTAAACCGAAAAAAATCACTTTCACACAATTTTCATAAATAATTCTGATTAAATGATGTGTTTAACGATATTTGTTATTTATAACGATTTGTCATGAATGTTACAGGAAAATGGATGATATTTTAAAGAACGTCTCTTGACACTTGAACGTAGGTATAGATAGCTTTCTTCATTTCTTTAAATCATCTGACATTTGTTCGGAAAGAGTCAATTTATAATAATAGAAAATGTTGAAACTAAAATTGATATTTTAAGGTAACTCCATCGTTTCTCTCATATTGAGCACATTGTTACCCTCATTAAAATGCAGTCCGATATAAAGGGACACTTTAGAAAACGCACAATAATTAACGCAACAATGGTGATTGATCAATTAAACAAACGATGGTTACGGTTATAGTCATAATGTTTTATTAATATACCTTTGATATCGAAGTGTGAGAGCCAAACGTCTATTAATAAAAACGTATAAACAGGTGGAGTCATCGTTTTTTAAAGTAATTGATATTCAGTTCACTCTACTTTTTAATCATGGTGATATTAGTGACACTTTTCTGCGCCAATATGTAAATTGCATTTCGAATGACAAAATAGGCTTTCGCGGCCAATATCAATAAATACTTGGCTGTCAGGAAGATGACGCGTCCTAAGGAAAGGTACCAACGTTTCGGCCGCCATTCTGCGACATTTCTCATGGCAAAACGCTACTGCTATGCTGTTATTGAAAGCATTTTGAATGTTCTGAATCTCACAGTCAGAAATTTCATTAAATTTATTGTATATTAATGTACATGAAACTTACATGAATTTACTTTGTACATTAAAGACAAATTAATATAAATGTACATTAAATTTAATGCTTAAATTAATATCAATATTGTTTTAATGAAGAGATTCTCCCATTTCTTCTGCCTCAATATGCTTTCATATCATATGTTCCTTATCTCCAAACCATCAAAATCATTTATTCATTTCTTCATTGCATAAAATTGACTTCATCATCCTAATGTACATGTGTACATTGAATTTAATGTCGTCGATGATAATTACTTAAATGTAATGTCCATTAAAGTAGTGGAGAAATTTCTGACAGCGCATTCTTAATTAAATTACACCTGAAAGAGCGCTCCCGCCGACAGTGACAGCTAACGCGGCGCGTGGCACCGCGACGCGGGACATCTCCCGCAGCTTCGGCGACGCGTTGTCGCGTGGCGCGAGCCGACGCGACGCGAGGCGACGCGACGCGGCGCGGGTGTCGCAAGGCGCGCGAGAAAGCGCGGCGCGCGCGCGCAAGGCGACGGCGGCGGCGGCGTCGCGGCGCTGGCGGTCGGGCGAGGGGGCGGAGGGCGCGTGGCGAAACGTGTGTGGCGTGGCGTGGCGTGGTGTGGCGTGTGTGTGTGTGTGCGTGCGCGCGCCGTCCGTGCACGCGCGACTGCGAGACGGCGAGGCGTCGCGACGCGAGCCGTCGCGTCGGCCGCGCGGGAGGCGGACGGCGGCGGCGGCACGCCGCGGAGCGCCGACGCGTGGCATTTACGGCACCTGCGGATGATTGATTGATTAGGGATTCCGGGCATGTCAACTCCTAAGGTCATTAGTGAAGTGCGTTTCTTTTTTATCGTGAGGTGGCGGTCCCTCGCTGGATGGTGAGGCGAACTGCCCTACGCAGGCTAGCGGGGTTTCCCCATCCAGGTATCTCCAACCAGCGTGGTACCGCCCCAGCCGAAACAAACTCTAAGATTCCGATGTGTGGTAGTGTAGTGCAAATAAATGTGTGTAAGGGCGAGAATAGGACAAGAAAGAGGAAGGAAAGATCGCGCGATGTCCGTGGCCCATTTGTTAGGGTTCTGTTTAAGCATTCGCCTGGTGTGGATCGGAGAAACCCGGAAATCTACCGATCATAGCAGCCAACCGCCAGAATTTTCCTCGTGTCAGCGACAGAAATTGATTTAGCTATCTAGCTAGTGTCGAAAATCCGGCCACCTTCGGTACTCGGACGTGGGACCTCCCGGTCAGAGGCACTGCAGTGACATCAGTTGTTGCCCTGAGCCACCTCTCCCTGTCCTCTTTCTTTTCTTCGTTTCTTTCTTCCTTTCTCTTTTCCCCGCCGTATTTCCCCCTCTATCCCGTTTTTTAACACTTATTCGTCGTATTTAAATTGACAGAAACAGAAGTTTAGTCACTAGGTTTTCAATTTTTAACGAGTGGTCTGCTACACCAGAACCACTCTAAATAGTTTTCAAAAAAGTTGCATGGACAATTCTCAAGAACAAGAAATAAAATACTCCGGTAGAGCACACCAATACATGAAATATTTTAACACAAACGGTCATCACAAATACTGCAATAAAATAGTAGGCTATAGTATACATAGTTTGCAAAGTACATTTATTTACTTATCATGCATAACAAAAAAGTTAATATTCCATAACGCAAAATGTGATAAGCAAATATTTATTGAAAATTAGTAATAGAGATGTTTTCGGAATTTTTCCGTGTTTCTGGATATGTATGGAAGCCATAGGCATTCCTCACATGGTCGGAGGCTGCACAGTTCTTTCTTTCCTCCATCATTCAAGTCATCATACACGCTACCATCTACTCATTACATCGTCTTTCATGGATCTAATAACCTTAGAACTTCAAGGGTTCCTGACCTCGAATAAATATTGTTTGACTGTGGACCAAAATTTGTGGTACGTACTTTTTATGTTCACAATAAAAAAGCAAGTGAATGGAATATCGCAACATATAATGTTGTTCGAATATTCTACTTTTACGAACAAAAATTACTCCATCGATTTAGTAAAACTGTGTATGCGATGTACTACTATCGATGCTTCACAGTTATTCCACTTCTTGAGAAACACTAACACTGAACCGATTTTTAATTTAAATGTGTGTTCAGTTCAATATTGAGAGAACAATTTGCGTAGGCACATCCAGGAGTCATTGTTAACTTTGAGGAAATGTGAAGTTTGTAGTGATGGTTAACTGCAGTTATAACTAAAATGTAATTTAAGAAGGGCACTTACAAAACATTCACTCACAGGGTGAATTTTTAAAATTACAAATCCTACAACTACTATTTTATCCAATGAGTTCTTCAAAGTAAAAAAGGGAATTTGACAATAAAAAAATTGCATTATTTTGGAATAATATTTTTTTAATATTAATATTACATTCTTGATTTAGATCAGTGTTGATTATTGCACCAAAAAGTGTTTATTATTGATTGTCCAAAAAATATCCTTTAACTGCCACATAATATTCTTTGCGCCTGCATCTGTAATTTGAAATTAGGATCAACTAGTCCGACGTTTCAGACCTAGATATATGTTTTTATTGATATATCATTAAATAAAAATTGTTTGAACATCAACTGTTAATGTGTATACCAGTAGTTCACATTTCTTTTCAAAATACTCACTACCGACCAAAGAAACATTTTTGAAAGAAATAATAATATTATATCATCCGTTTGCAAATGTCGAAATAAATACATTTATTTGATTCTTAATAAGAACTTTTGCTCTTATTTTTTCTACGAACGATTGTTATAAGCCGAAATTTTATCATCGTCCAACACAGTACGTTGTTCGATCAAATAGTGAAGACACTACTGGTGTAACGTGTAACGCCTGTGCCAATCTTGGAAGCTCTTTTGAAGTAATTTAAGCCTTCAAACAAATCAATCAGCATCACAGACAGGAGGCGTCTAAGATTTCAAGATAAATGATAATACGGGCTATACTTCTCCCATGACGTTGATAAGTGAAAGACATTTGCCGCATGGACGCAGGTATGGCAACCGCCCGCTGTTACCTGAACAAAAAAGATCAGCCGCGAACACGTCTCACGCTAAGGCCTGTCGCTTCCATCTCATCTCCGTCCTTAGCTACAGGTATACCTCGTTGAGCACTGGAAGAAGTAACTTGAACGCGAATTGCTCGCTTCGAAACGGGATGAGGCAACAAGAGGAAACGAGAACACAGTTTAACTATGATTTTTTGCATTTCACAGGCCATTTACAGTGAAGAGATAAAACCAGACAAATTGAGATGAAACATTATCCACGGCTATCTGACTCCAGGGTGTCTATTTTTCTTCTTGGGCAAACCGAGCGGCACATCTTGTCAGAATAGCTCCTCAACGCTAGCTTAGAAGAAAATCTGCGAAGCAAGTGAATTAAAGTTGCCGGAGGAACATTTTATACCGAAATCGATTCCGGGAGCATCAACTAGTCTGATCATTATTCTTGTAAGTGTAGTGTATGCTATGCGCTTGGAGGTTGAGGAGTTCATTGCCGGCTGGAACGTAAGGCCTTGAGTCGACGTCTGCTTTAGGTGTTTTCTCTCCAGCAAGTATCTTCTCCAGTGGGGCACCAACCCGTCCTGGACAAGCTCTGAACTCTCGATTGATCTCTCGATATTTGTGGTAGAGAAGTAAATGTGTGTGTGTATGAAAGAGAGTATTTAAGGGAAGAGTAGGAAGAAAGATGATGAAGGAAAGATCGGACGTCTTCCATTCCCCGTCTCTTAGTGTTGTTCCGACATTCACCTGGAATTGACAGCAAGGATCATTGAAAAACTATCAATCAGAGCAGCTGAACTTCTACAAAACTCCTTCGAAAGACGTTAATTTCGACCCAGCTACCTAGCTAGTGTCCAAAATCTGCCATCGAACTCTAGAATTCTCGAAATTAAAGGAATGATATTCTAAAGATGACAGAGGCTCAATCTAGCCTAAAAACTGTGGAGATGGTATAAAAAAATTATAGAAATATTAATTTAATTAACTAGTATTAAGTAGTATTTTTGAAGAAGACATTTCAAAACTACGAAATTGAAGATAGAGATTTTTGCTTTAAACAGAATGTTATAAGAAAAGAAGCACTAAAAACGGTCATGTACAATCTTGTTTGGAAAAACGAATATGTTTCCCGTAATTTGTGTCTAAAATTTTTGAAATTCCTAAATTATTTTCTCAGAATCCCAATTTATTTCATTACATTTTCTCCTCGTATGTAACAACGGGCTGTAAAAAACCTGGTGCTAGTCCCAGTTTCGGCGAACTCTCCGAATTTTCGAATATTGCAAAAATTTCGTGGTTGAAATATTGGGTTGAGACAATTACATTTAGCGTCGGCCGGAGTTGAAACCTTACCGTTATTCTGAAGTGTAGAGGTAAAGCACACGGCGAGTTAACTCGGAGGTCATGTGTTTGAATCTCTGTGTGGAAAATAATTTTTGTTGGCTGGAAACACTTTTGCATGTTTATCTTGTAGTATAATAAAGCAGAACACTTAGAAATAATGCAAGAAAGTATGTGCTGTTGTAATACAACTAGTTCCATTTTATATTTCACAAGCTGATCATTTTTTTGAAAATGTATTCAATCACGATTCACATGCATTAGTGTACGTCAATTTATGTTTTCTCCATTTCTCTCTCTGTTCTCTGAAAATATTTCCTTAAGACTCGAGATATCTCGTTATCCGATTTTATATCGAAATGGATAAAAAGAAACGAGAAGTTAAATGGAATAAATGAACTTCTGTAAGGAAACATAGACGCAGATTGCCTCACGTTCTCCTCTTCTCATACGTTCAAGATTTTTCTCTGTTTGCGAGCGCCGAGTTATTCCTTGAGGCGTGAATGGTGCAGTTAGTTTTATTTCGACAGTTCACTGTTATTTATTCAAAACTGTAAAAAGCTTTTTTTAATTATGTATTCATAATTCATTCATTCATTCATTAATATGTCATAATTTGATCAAAAGGGATGAAGAAATGCCTATCGTGAAACATTTCACAAAATATGTATTAAAAATTGCTAAACAATTTACTCAGCAAATCTACATGTAAGAGAAATTAGTGAGATAAATTCTATTCATAAGCATTCGACTAAAATTACCTTGCATTTAGCAACATTTCAGTGCATGAAATAAAACGTGCGTCTCTTTGAGGGCGCCTTGAAAGTATATGTGTGCGGTTGGCGTAAGCAAAGAAAGAAGGACAAAACCGTGTTGAATCTCCGAAAGCGCAGATGGCCACTTATCTGGAGGATCCCTGAGCTTTATGGTTTGATTGCGGCGGAGTGCGGCGGTGTCGACACGGCGCGAGCACGCGTGACCTGGGCCGTGATCACCCGAGCGTCGCGACCGGTCAAGGCTGCGCGGACGCTGCGTCGCCGCCGATGGACTCGTGGGTGTCTTCCCGGGCCACGGCACGACCGCGACTGCCATAATGACGGCCCCTTTCCACGAAAAAGTGAGGCGTTGTGATGTAAAAGATGTGAGAAATATTTACAGGTAACGTGACGGGATTGAATATGTAATAGCAGGCGCGGATCCACGGGGAGAGAAATGAGGGAGATTTCTCCCCTAACATTTTTCAGTAACTATTAATTTTAACTTGTCAGAAAAGGTTACAAGCAAAAATATTTCCGGACTATCATTAACACGAATAAAATTGTTGAATGTAGCCTGAATGAGTTGAGTGTAGACTGAGAAATTTTACAATATCTGTAATATGGCATATTCGACGACAATATTTTGAAATTCCCCTCCCAAAATTCGTCTCTGGATCCTGGTAATAATTTGTCCTCGCCATCCATATCGTAGACTCGCATTCCTATTTGAATTTGCGAAACGATTTTCTACGACTTGCACCGGGAGAGGTGACTCAGGGCAACTAATATCACTGCAAGGACTCTGACTAGGAGGATCTTGGTTCGAGTCCCGACGGTGGCGGGATTTTCGACAACTAACTAGTTTTCTGTGTTTTTTTCAATCAACATCAGGCGAATGCCGAGACAGTACTCTAACAAACGGGGTAGAAAGCGGGCGCGATCTTTCCCTCCTCTTCCTCGTCCTCTCCTTACCCCTTGCTTACACTTACAAGCACATCACTACCACACATGCCGGGAGACCGGTCGGGAACTTACAGCTTGTCCCGGCTGAGGCGCTGCATCGCTGGAGGGAGATATCTGGTTGGGGAAACCCCACTAGTCAACAGTTATGTCGGCGATGAATCTTACCATACAGCAGGGTAAAATTACCACCACTCCGAGAAAGATACATGCACACTTATGGGACTAATAACTTTAGCAGTTGACACTCCCGGAATCACAAATGAATTTTAAAAAGGTACGAATTGCCTTCGTGCTTGCGATTTTATTGGTAGATAATATGCGAGAAAAATTAAATAATAACTTTATAAGTCCATAAGTTTAAATAAGCTCACACCTACAGAGCCAAAGTCCATAGGATAATGCATTTGTTTCCAAGTGTCTCAAATGCACGTAGACAAGTAAAAACGATTGTTTTTTAAAGTTCCGAAAATATAATAGGGATGTTTTATTCATTCATAAGGACACTCCATTCGCACAGAACTCTGAAATAAGAACGGGAATATAAAGGCTTTGAGATGAGGAAGGCACCGAGCAGTTGCATAAACTAAATTAATCTGTTCGAAGAAAACAAATTACGTAAGCAAATTTGTTATGGAACCGACATTTCAACACCCATAGCACATGAGGTCAACATGCTGTAATCTGGGTACTTGTAACAGTTATTAACGTCATTAGATACAGCAAAAATAAACCGAGACTGTTATCGGACGTGTGTCGTTCAATACTTTTATTAATACCTTCTTACAAGAACAAGAAATAATATTTCTTAGAATACATGTACCCATTCGCCATCTTTAGCAAACAAATCATTTATTTCGATTGTTCGTAACGGGCGTTCTAAAGGGACAGCCGTCACTCAAACTATTCGTGCCTCTCGGGTTGCAGTAAATCGATATAATAGAACTGAATTACGAAATAAATTAAATAAAGAGTATATTACGTGAATTGATTGAATGAAATGGTGAACCTGTGTCAAATGTCTGACATGAGCTCTTTTATTCCATACTTTTAGAACCATATTGACAGTTCGTTGATGTGATTGAGCGCTGTTTTACTCGTCGTTTAGAGAGTGACGAGTTCCCCAGTTCATTTTGTACGACCGGAAGTAACATAAAAGTTAAATTTTTTGTAAGGCGAGAATTTTCAAGTCAAAATGAAATCTGCCATTTGTCATCAAACTCGACAAAGCATGTGCATTATTTGTTTGTAACAATCGGTCTTAATCACCTGCATATGTTTAAATAAATAATAGTTTTCATTTTAAAATATTTGAAGCAGTACGGGTATTTAAAAAATTCACATTAAAAATGATCGTTGTTGATTTGTAGAAAGGATTTTAGTAGTTAATTCCTGAAATGATAGATCTTAAAATTAGGTATTTGTTGATGCTCAAAATAAAATGTTGACCCCAATTAGACGCTAGAATCTGGAAAACGAACAAATTTGAAAGTAAACTACATCACATTATCAGTAGAGTACTTTTTATATTTTATAGTATATTATTACTTCCAATTGATGTCAATTTGTTAAGTCAATTTATTTTCCTTTCTCATGTACACTGAGCATTAAAATTCAAATGCCAGTTTCTTCTGTTCTAGATAGCAAAGAAGAAAATTTTGGAATTATGACTTTCGCCTGGTTATTTGCAGATGACTCTCGATTGTACCGACGTTTTTGGTACGGGCATCCTGAAGTTATGAAAAACCAATTAAAAAATAAAAATAGTGGAAGAGAGCAAAAATAGTGCTGGATGTTATAAAGTTATAGAGCACTTTATAACATAGGTTACAACTACACTAAGCGTGTTGTGCTGATATATAAATGATATTTTATTTTCCTACATTCCATAAGTCAAAACTCATGGGCTGAAAATTACCTTGAACATTTTCATGTCTAGATGGAACGGACTTTCGTAGGTGCGCTCAGGGTCCGATCCTGGCAAGACGAGGGTCTACTGCAAATTCATTTACTGCGACTTGCTAATTGTACTGCAAATATATTTACAGAAGGCAATTTTCAAGAAGTCACATGCATCCTCTATAAGCGGTAGTAATGTACCACATTGCTGATCTCACGGCAAATGATGATCTCAGGCTGCTGAGGGCGCTGATACGAATCGAGGGACCAGGCAATTAACGGGTTGCGCTCTACTCTTGCACTTTCCTCGAGTCCGAATGAACGGAAAGGCACTTAACTATCAGACAGATCGCCGGGACCTCAAGCACTCTGAAAGCGATTAGTCAGTATTTGTGGTTCACTCCGTCTCGTGCAGCCACTCACGCTATTATCAAATGGGCGTTGAAATATTTATAAGGATAATGACAGCCAGAGTAAGGCCGTGATCACATCACCTCACTCCAAAGTCAAGGTCAGATAGAAATATCTTAACCATTCAGAGGCTGGAAAATAAAGCCAAAAACAGTAATTTAGCTAAGTTAGTCTCATTTTTTCATTCGATCGTTGTCTTGTATTTACTTTCAACACGCAAGAAAATTACTACTGTGCTGTAATGATGTTGCAATGCATTCTACAAATACAACACTGTATTATTTAATGCGCACAACAAAACAAACGATGCAAGAAAAACGACAAATAAAATTGGAAGTTGTTTCGTAGCCAAAAAATGGTCTGACAGGAAAAGATATGATACTAAAGAGACTCGTATTGAAAAGATTGAAAAAGATTAAAAAGTGAGCAGCATTTTTTCACAAGGAATAATTATGCAGACAACATTACATGCAAACGTAATTCTCTCAACCTTTCCTTGGGCGTGACTCCTAAATGTGTAACTTCGACTCTTTCTACAGGAAACGAAACTAGAATCCGTCACCAGCCGGCGAAGGCTGAAGTTTCGATATAACTTGAGCCATTTGGTTCGTAATTGGCTAACTGCGTTGGTCGCCGGACACGTCAATAACCGTTTGGGTGCATTCAAGAGGTAAAGGGACGGAAGCCGTGTAGACGGCCTTGGCTCGTTCCTCTTGTATTCACAATCGGTAAACAGAATGTGGCTTGAATCAAGACCCGAACTTCCCGGGGACATGCCGCATGCGGTTGGTTTGTCAACCGCGACTTTCAGTCCCTCTCTCTCGAAGCTGCATCGATGACGTGCGACACGAAACGAATGAAGATAAATGAAAACGTATTGTCTCCGCGTGACGACCGCAACGAAGATATTTGATGTCCGTAACCGTTATTTTTATTAATGCAACTTTATGTTGCAAGATAATCAAGACTTTTTTATACTATTTGTTCATTATGGATGGATCAATCGCCTTTCAAAAAAATCCTATTTTTTCTCACTTGTCAACTGCATTCGCGTATTTTGGTTCCTAAAATGCTGCATCATAAACAATTACAAGCCCATCATACACCACCATCAAGCCGTAATTATATATTTACCGGGGTAGGTGGCTCAGGGCATCAACAGATATCACAGTGTCTCTGACTGGAAGGTCCTAGGTTAAAGCCTGCATCTCCCGACGTTCGGTTCTGCATCTCGGTGTCAGCAGAATTTTCGGTGTTAGCTACATCGCTAGGTCGAATTCAGTCCCTGCCAGGACGAGAATTCTAGCGACCGGCTGCTCTGATCGGTAGTTTTCCGTGGTTTCTCCAATGAACACCAGTCGAATGCCAAAGCAGTACCTAACAAACGGGCGACGGATTGAGCACGATCTTTCCTTCCTCTTGTCCTTATACACACTAAGATGTTCTACACTGTCGCACATGCCGGGAGACCGGTTCAGAAGCGTAGAGATTGTCCCGGCTGGAGCAGTATCCCGCTGGAGGACGATCCATGGTTGGGGAAATTCCCACTAGCTGACGGTAGGCCGGGCCGGATCTCAACATCCAGCGGGATAAAATCATTGCTACCTCCCGATCAAAAATATGAACTATACTTACGGGACTAACGACACTTCCTGAACTCACGGTTATTAGAAGATGCTCCCGGAATCGTTAATCAATCAATCATATCTTATACTTTGCTCCTTGAGATCCATGACCTGCATATCACCGTCTCTGGCATCCGTCGTCGAGTACAGTGGAACTTGACGAAGAACCGATTACATCAGTGCCGTACTTCACGCGCAGCGCCTCGCGTAGCGCGCGCGCTCTCCTTCCGAACTCTCACTCGCTCCGATCGCGGAATATTCCAAATGGGACCGGTCCCAAAAAGGAAAAAAAAAAGCGCCAGGGTCGAGCGGACAATCCTGCTCGTCCGACTGGCACTCTCTCGCAGCTACCGGGCTGCGCCGCGCGCCTGCGCTGAGTGCGGTCAATCGGCCCACACCGCCGCCGCGCAGCGCCACCGTCACTTTCGCAGCTAACGCAGCGCTGGCGCTAGGCACGGTCAGGGAGAATTACTATTCTGAGAATAACCAAAGTACCAATTCAATTGTTGAACGTAGTATTATGATATCAAAATTCATTGGAATTGGTTTATTATATGATTATTAAATAAAACTGCAATTGATCCATTTAAAACGCAATATGGAAGTATGATTAAATCAGGGACGCAACCAGAAGTTTCCTAGACGATGGGCTGTAAATGTAGAGTTTAGCCAGCTTGATGATTTCTAATCAATGATTTTTATATTTTGATTATTTTCCTTTTAATTTGTTGAATCGATGTTATTTGTAACGTATGGATTTGAAATATTGAATGCATGACGTACTAGAGGAAATTAGTAAACCTATATTTGTCTCGATTTCTGGATTCATTTACAAATTGATTAGTAATTCCAGGTGCTTCAAGCGCTAAGGTCATTAGTCCTGTAAGTGTTCCAAGTGAACAAGTGTCAGAGGTCTGACGCATGTTCTTATAGCAGGATGTGCTTATGAACTTCCCTCCCTGGAGAGATGGCTCAGAGCAACAACTGATGTCACTACAGTCCCTCTGACCGGGATATCCTAGGTTCGAGTTCCTAAGGAGACGGGATATTCGACACTAGCTTGTCAGCTAGGTCAAATTGAGTCGCTGTCTGCAGGAGAATTCTAGCGGCCGGCTGCTCTGATCGGTAGTTTTCCGTGGTTTCTCCGATCAATTCCAGGCGAATGCCGGAGCAGTACTCTGTCAAACGAACAGACGCGATCTGTCCTTCCTCTTCCTTGTCCTACCCTCACCCACACTAAAATGCACTACACTACCACACATGCTGGCAGACCGACATACCTATGTAGTTCGCGTTAGAAATCGTCCGGTCTCGAGCCCTAGAATCTCCCGATCAGAGGTCCAACGCGTTTTCAGATAACCACTGCAGCTTCCTCAGTCTTCAATATTATACAATCAATCAAATTCACCCAATCTCTTGAGTTGTGCAATGGATTTCAGTGAAACCCGCCCTCTTGTTGGTGTCGCGGAGGTCGGTTCAGCGGCAGCGGCAGTGGAGGGTGGAGGGTGGAGGCGGAGGGGCCGTGGAGGCAACGCCCGCGATGGCGAGCGCTTTCTCCACGCACAGAAGCTGTGGTCGCCGCCGCAGCGGTCAACGCATACCGCAGGCCGCCTCCCATCGCGTTGCAGCCAAGAAACTTCCTTTCTCGGATGTCAACCCCTCCACTGGGTAGGAATAAAGCCAAATCAGAGGAGCTTTACCGGTCCAAAACTAGTCACCGGTCACCGTTCGCTAGGTGAATCGTCGGATCAGTGTTGTCTGCCAGGGAACTAGATCTTCCGACCCATATGAAAGCCTTTGTAAACAATACGGTGCGAAACATGACTGGTTTCTTATATTTATAAGTCGCCATCGTCACAGAAACTCCATGCTATGCGGGGAATTACCTCCTACAAGGGGGACGATCAAACATATATTAAGGCGAAGAATGTAGAATTTTGTTGATTAATAATTACAGTATATCAGTAGGCGCATCATGCAAACTGCAACACAACCGCCACTGCCACTTAATCATAGTGCATATCTCAATAGTGACGAGTGCTATGAATTAAATCGAGTCTCTAGGCCCCTTGGTACATCATTGGATTCTACTTTCAACAATTTATGCCAGAACTACCTGTTTCGTCCAGTAACCTGAACAAAAATTGAAATTTGCTGTCAAATGTGTTGTATATTGTATAATATAAAATCACTTCTTTGTATTTAATATCATAATGGCATGTGGGAGGTTAAGTGTCATTTCTTGACTTTCCTTTACGACATTGTCAGTGATTTCTTACTTAATTTTATTTCTGTGGTCCTGTATAGCTAACGTTTATGTAACATAATGCATAATTTTGTCGAATCAGACCTCTCCCTCATGAAAGATTGTTTAAGTTCTGAAAAGAACCTTGCATTTATGGTTTGAATAACAATGGTAAGTTACATTTTTTGTAGTATCGTCTGGATTTACAAATTTCCTTTTTCATGTTCTCTAGAAAAAACACATTTTTCCTTCCTCCTATTTTGGGTAACTTTGAAACACATTTTGTTTTAATAATCATATACGACGATAAACAAGTCGTACCAAATAACGTTACAAAATTTGGAAGTATTTTATGATTATGCTTTCTAACTTTGTCGAGGAGACCGGGTCACAAAATATACTATGAAACGTATCTTTGTTGAAAAAACTATCACGGTTCACGTCCTCCAAGAACCATAAGTAGACTACTTTATTGTTCATGTTGTAATTGCCTTACACAAAAACCAACCAGCCACTAAAAACAAGAAGAATCCCTCATCCCAAAGAAGAGAGGAAAGAAACCGAGGGAGAAACCAAAAGCTGTATCAAACGAAAGCGTTGAGGAACAGGAGGCAAGAAAATAAGGCAGGAACCTCGAGTTCATTTCGCGTGGAGAATGTGTGTATCTAATGACCATCACGACAGACGGGCGTTTACCTCTGGGGGCACACTAGAAGCAGGAAGGCAGGAAAACGCAAGCACTTTGTCACGGTGTGAGCACCAGCTTTCTGGCTTGTAGGCGTCTCTCACTGTGTGGCGGCAGCGTGGGCTGACGAGGGTTGTAGGCGAAGCCGCTGGTTCGGAGAAAATGTTAAGGATCGGGACCGTGCTGTGTAGCCTAGTGCTTCTTTGTTCTGTGCAACGGGGTACACAGTGACTGGTTCACAATGCAAACTTGACGTAACTTCGAAGCAGCCGTAATGATATCATGAAAGGGAGGGTTTGCGTTTACAAATACTACCATTTCTGGTCTGACGAAATATAACTATGATTCTGTAAATGTCAGGTTGTCATGAGAAAAGCAGAGAACAACCAAAATAACATTAAGGGAAAAAAGTCAGATATTCGTTTAATTTAATGACGTATGTGTATTTTACGGACTTCCATAATTGTTGACGTACCCATTTCTTTCAGAATTCTATCCAGTTTTAATTATTATTACATTATTTTCAAATTTATTTTTTAAAAATGAACTTAATAATATAATTTTTCTTACTCTGCTTCTTACCCCACATTTTAAATGACACCTAAATTGTTAGAAAACGTTTCTATAAAATATAATTTAATTTCGCAGGTATCAATAAATATATTCTTGAGATAGATGGAATATTTAGACGATTGGATGTATTGAGAAACGTGGTTTTCCATGGCGTTTATAACTTCTACAATGGTTACCAAATATTACCTCAAGCTGTACCATTAAATGAAATAACTTCTGATATTTGAAAACATCGTCATGTTAATTTACCATATTAAACAACTGTTTCATTTCTAGTTCAAATGTTTACGAAGAACTATCTGAACTCCATTGGAAGGAATCGATAATTGCAATAAAATTTCAAAGTGTACACCTACCAGACAAGAGACTCAAGAGAGTGAGCGTTTGGTTGAAGAGATGTTTGAATAAGAACTAATTGTAACGCCAATCACCAAGACCCAAGACCTTCAAAAATATCATGAAGATGAGTCCTCTGAACATAAATTTCATAAAATATTATCTTAACCTCCTTTTCAGAATAACATTATTTTATTCTCAACTTAAAAAAGTATAATTCCAAACCTCTACAACTGGGGAAAATTTACTTTCAATCGAATTAGCGAGAACAACAAATTTTCGTAAATGCTCTCTACGATATGAAACTACGTTCGGGACGCGCCGGGATCAAACCAGCCGCTCGTAACGGGATTTTCCCCGGGTTTCTCTCGGATCGCGTAGGCGAATAGCTGGCCCGTTTCTTTCCACCGCCGCCGCCGCGCCCGCTTCCGCCCCGCCCCCCCCCTCACACTGGCCACTGGCACTGGCGCAACCCAGCGC
Organism: Gryllus bimaculatus; assembly: GCA_017312745.1. Classification (NCBI taxonomy): domain Eukaryota; kingdom Metazoa; phylum Arthropoda; class Insecta; order Orthoptera; family Gryllidae; genus Gryllus; species Gryllus bimaculatus. The sequence goes on from BOPP01000031.1 coordinate 10,350,398, forward strand.
CGGTCCTTCCGCTCGTAAAGCAGTTGCGCGCTGCACCGCGCGGCGTCTGGCGGCGCGTCTTCCGTCCGTACGAGCCCAGCGCTCCACGGATTTCCTTCAGATGAAGCTACTGTGGTTATCTTGAAACATGTGAGCCCTATGACCGGAGGTTCTAGGGATCGATTCCCGACGATGACGAATTTCCAGCACTAACTTGATAGGTCGAATTGAACCGATGTGAGGAGGAGAATTCTAGCGGCCGGTTGCTCTGAGCGGTAGTTTCCGGTCAATTCCAGGCGAATGCCGGAGCAGTACCCTAACAAACGGGCAACGGTCCGTGCGCGATCTTTCCTTCCCCTTTCTTGTCCTTTCCTCAACCCAAACCTACAAACACATACGCTTACATGTACTGCACTACCTCATCTGTCGGGAAACTTCGTCTGAAGCTTAGAGCTTGTCCCGGCGGGGAGGAGCCTTACTGATGGGAGAAATCAAGAAGAAAAACCCTCGCACGCTGACATGGACGAATCTCACGTTCCAGCTAGGAAGGAAAACCGTCGCCGCCGGCTGTAACATGCGCACACCCACGGGACTAATGACTCACACCGAAATAGAAAATAATTACTCACGCGTGGGTCCTTGACGTGACGGAAAGCATAAGAAACCGTCTAATAATGTGTGAGTGACAATCTCTTAACTGAAGACGTAGGCTTCCGCGGCCAGAGTCATGTGCGTGATCGCTGCTGTCCGGGTGACGTCGCGTCGAAGGCTGCGTTGCCGATGTTTCGACCATCTTGTCGTGGTCTTCCTCAGGGCTGGTATGATGGTCGAAACTTCGGCAACACAGCCTCTGACGCAGCGTCACCCGGACAGCCGAGAGCACGCCGAAATCTCTTTAATATACGATAATTACACAAATCGTGGTTCGTTGTCATTTTTCTAATTATCATTTCAAAAATTATTTTAATGATAAAATAAATGAAACAATATCAGTCCGTGTGGGATATGATAACATTAACCGTGTGTCGTCTACTGAACTTTCTGTATATTTATGTACACTATTCAGTCAATCACTTGTTATAAAGATGCCATTGATTTTAATAATTTCACTTCCAACAAAGTTTTCTTTTCTGGTTTGATGTTAAGTAGAGCCTTTTTTTCACTTCAGTACGGCAAGAATGCAGGTCAAACCTTATTGTTTGAGATTTCGTACGTCAACTACTCTTCCTTGCTCTCTCCTTTCTCACAAGGCGAGAGGTTCTCCGAAAGGGGTGCAAGTCGCGAGTTTCAGGACAATCGGCCTCTTCTCACAATGGAAGGAGTTCGTGGGCGCACGCAACTACGGCGATGCTGTGTTGGTGGCAGGAATGCTGGTAAGAAGACATTGTATGGTGTGTCCATAGAGGAAACAATAAAACTTCGAAAATAAGCTCTTAAGACAATTTTAAGAATATTGTGTCTAATTATCACCTTGGATATTCGGAATGGCTAAGCCGCAATAAGCACTCAAAAGTTGGTTTGAAATAATACTTTATATTTAAAAAATTGCATTTCTGTCACATACGCACACTCTAGGATCATATAAATTGTCCCTATAATAAAAAAGCAATTGAATTGTGTGAATTGGGCCCTTTTTTATTACTGCGTTTGTTTTTCTTTGAGAACAAATATATTCAGTTATTTTGTAAACAATAAACAATTTACATATTTTTGAAGTGTTTATATGTTTCTGAAATGTAAAGGTTTGTATAGAAAATATATGCTTCAAACCAACTTTTGAGTGCTTATTGCTGCTCAGCCATTCAGAATATCCAAGGAGTTTATTAGACAAAATATGCGTAAAATTGTCTTAAGGGCTTATTTCCGAAGTTTTGTCGTTTCCTCTCTAAACATTCGAGATATTAGAACAGTTTAAAATGAGCTCTCTACTATAAATAAAACACCATAAGTCATTATCCCTTGTCCCCCTTAAATTCGAGCTTGTCACCTCATGGTCTACCAGATTCAAGACATTTACTAGATTAGCCTCAAGAAAAAAACACGGATATGCAAATATGATAATTAGCTCGTTTAAAAGCAAGGTTTTATGCTTTTATACGAGGATTTACTTAACCATGCACTTGACGTTAATCAGCTGTTCACGGTTTCATCCAATCGGGAGCTTGAATGTCCCTATAGTGACGTCACAGTAGCGACATGTAAGCTCCCGATTGGATTAAACCGTATTATCTGATTTACGTCAATTGCCCGACTAAATAAATCGTACTATAGAGTGACCATTCTTCCATTGTGTTTGCGAGGTTAGGATGGTCGCACATGACACAACAAGCGAGACATGAACGAACAGAAAAAGAGACGTGATAACGTGTGAAATGAGAAGAGGCAGAAAATTAAAACGCTAACCATCGGAGATCAAATTTCTTCAGGAATGACGGTACCCAGAATCATAAAAGTTGGTAAGAGACTGTGATCGGATGGTTTGGGTCAAAGAATTAGTGGCAGTGGCAGTGTCATCAGTGGCAGTGACCATGTTGCAGGTGAATGCTGTTTGGGGAGTCGCGCAGCGATCGTGAAAGAGACAACAGGGGCCGTTTAATGGCACCGGCGAGGCGTCGTGTAATGGCGGAGGGCGTCGGCGGGTGCGGTGGGAGCGGCACGGCAGGGTTTTCGCGAGGTCACGCGTGTCCGCCGCGGCCCCCTGGCGGCGTGCCCCGCTCTGACGCAACCACGCGCTTCGGTCACGCGCGCCCGCGTCACGGGTCACGCACACGCGCCAGCCCCGCCCCGCCCCCCTCTGCGTGCGCCTTCGCACGCAGCGCAGACGGTAGCCGTTGGGTGCCGGACGGCACTCCACGACACAACGAACCCCAGCGAACGGCAGAAGACGGCACAGTGTTGGGAAAATAAAAGTCAAGAAATAAGTCGATATGACCGAGGTGGCTAAGAGAGTGTACCGTCTCAGCGCTTCGGTCCGAAGGGTTGCGGGTTCGAGACCCGATTTGGCCATAGTTGTTTCTCCCCCTTCTCACACGTATGTGTTGTTGCGGAGGGCCTCGCTCTCTGTGTTCGCCAGATAAGAGTAACCCACTAGTGTGTTAGTGTTTACTGTATGGTCGAATATGTGACCCACCGGGAGTTAACATCTGGGCATCGACATCTGCAGTTAACACATTAACACTATAAAACTGTAAAATATGTTTATGTCTCACATGTTTTTTTCAAGTGTGACCAGTTCCCAAAAAATGTGACGAAATAAACATGTTTTACAGTATCGAAGTGTTAACTATATACGCAAACCTGTCTATCAAAAAGTAAGGATCAGTAATAAATGTGAAATAAGGTTAAATTAAGGACAAAAATAAATATATCAGCTTTTCGTACATTACTGCGAGTAAACTGTTGTACACCTCTCGTTCATGTATGTAAAAAATGTAAAATCATCCATATTACACATTAAGTTAACGTTTAAAATAGAAAAACATTGTAACGAACGTCTGTGATTGCTTTCCACACCCCATTGTTAAAATAAAGCTCGATGAAAAACTATTAAAAGAAATCCCGATAAAAAACAAAACATTATATTGAAGTGAGACACACAATACTTTATATTGCATTCAATAAAACGCATGTTCGAAGAAAGTGACAATCGTAAAAAAATGTAAAAGAAAAAACCGTTCATTTTTTTTTCTGAACACAACTCCATCCAGTGCTTGTTCAGAAGATCTCTAACCCTTCGGACAATGTTGTTTATCATACATTCCAACGATACCATCATTACAAGATTCTGATTTGTGCAACAGAGATAAAGCATAAATAAACGCGGGGAGAGTTGTTTGTAAGATAGCATTTTACTAGCAAAGATACGATTGTTGTGAAAGCGCCAGTGCATTTATTTTCTTCGATACTTGACACTTTCGAGTCAAAGTTTAAGCACATATCTTTCCTTGTTTTTATCCCAGTGAACATAAGTTCCGGTCCGAACCTGCTTGGAATCTCTCGTATTTCCACACCTTGAGATCGTATCTGTAGGTGAACAGTAAAACGTGACTGTCCATCATACCACCCTACTTGCACAGATCACAAGTTCAGCCACATTACTTTTCTTTTCGAGTTCTCTACACGTTCGGAGCATTGCTTTATTCTACACTCGATTTGCTATCAGTTCTGCAGACATAGAATTGTTCAGATGCAGTTAATTTACCTTGAAATGTTCTTTTTTACGTTTCATCTCTTAACAATCGAAATATTGATTCGTAATAAAAAATGCATTTTATATTGTTTTTAACTCATGAAATTAAATTCGAAACTACTATATCTTTGTGGTTTTCTTGACCAGTTCGATTTTAGTATTTCTTACCTTTATTTTAAAACCAACAGTTGCAATATTGTTAGTGACATATTTGGACTTAAATAATTAATCGAATTTGCTTATCTTGCTACAAATTCATTCTTGTCCAAAACTCAACTAACATTAACCAACACTTCATCTTCGAAAATTAAGATACATCTTAGAAAATTAAGAGCAGATACCATATTATTTTTATAATGTACAAGAAAATCATTACTTCCACAAATATTTATGATATAATTTGCATCCTGCTCTGAAGTGAATCGTAAAATCGTTTTTTATGTGTGTTAAACCAAAACATTGGTACGGCAAAACGTCTGTACGTCCGTCCATTCGTCCGTATGTGTGTGAACAACGCCATTAAAAAAACTTTAAACAGAATTTTTACGAAAAATTATATTCCCTACCCGGTCTGAATTATGTATTTGGGAAAATCGATTTTTATGAACCAACAGGTTGCAGCTGCGAAAAGGATATGGTAATATCGAAATGCTAGCCTAGACTAAAGAGATAATAAAAATAACTGGTGCGAGAAAGTGTACCATTCTGTAGAACCACTAATATAAAATTAAACTCTCATGGAGAGCTTTATTACGAAGTATATAAATCTATTTCATCTTTCATAACTAGATATCCACAATTGTTCTCATTCCTATTTAAATATTCGGTGGCAAATTTAGAATTAAATGAACAAATGGCACATCGTCAAAAGAAGTGTGCGCACTTTATAATGCAATAAAATCAAATAAAGACTTTGTAAATAACGAGAAGCTCTTCTTGCTCTTTTATTGGATCTCTACTCTCCCTTGTGTGTCATGGGTTCCGATCCCGCCCATTTCACCCCACATGAATTGACCTCGGAATTTTTGGCACAAAAAAGTGATGAATTATGCATCTAAAAAATGTAACAAAATTATGAAATTAGGCACTATTAGACACGAAAAGTGGCGTTTTCACACCTAAAATATGGTACAAAATGATTAAATCGGGCATTTAACATTCGATACGAAAAGTTGTTTCTGACATCTCAAATTTATCACAAAAGGATTACATTAGGCACATTTTATTATACAAGAAGATGAAGTATTTTTACATTTATGAGTGACCACAGGTATATTATTTTATTAACTTTCATTTCTTTTCATTCCATGCATTCTATCACACTTTTCATTCTCAACCTATCAACAGTGCAGCTGCACCGGGAATGAGTGCAATTATTGCTCACAGTACGTGGTGATCGGCGACGAGCGAGAAACATCCTCTTTATTTTTACTTGTAGAGCTCCTTACTTTCGGTGTGTAGGGTAAGAGATTTTGGCGCCCAGTCTACTGCGTATTTGATCAGGAAATATTCACGGTTTGCGAAATTCCGGAAAGTATTTGCGTTTCCATATAACAATTTTTTTAAATGAAAAATTAAAATATGGTAATACTTCAAAATTACTCGTGTTAGGCAGTTTTAGGCAAAAAATCTTAAAGAGATTTATCAAGACCCCCTTTAGGCAATTTTTGGTAGTATTAATTTTTTTTCAGTAAATCAATGTTTCCATGATTCGTAAACATCTGAAAGTATTGTCGACAACCTCCTCAAGGAACTAAACAGGCGTTTGTCCTAAAATCCGAGGTCTGGTCACGACATCTTCGCTCAGGAAGCGCGCAGGGGCCGTGACTCGGAGGCGGACCGTGTTGACATCTGCCGCACGGCGGGCGTGCGTCGCCACCGGACGCCTCCAAGGCTGCGTGCCTGCGCGCCCCCTGCGCCCTATCTCCGCCACGCATCCGTTTCGTCCATTGTTTGGTCTCCGCGGCGCGCTCGTGCCCGCTTCTTTCTAAAATGGCGGAGAGGGGATAGGAAGGAGGGTGCATGTCAGAGTCTTAGAACGTTGCGTTAGATGAACAAGTATGTAGATCGAGCTGAGGTAATTACATTACAAAATATTTCATTTATTAATGTAACTGTAGGTTAATTATCATTTAACCCTAGATTATTAAAGGTGCCCTGTACCAAGTATTATTACAAAAGCGCAGTCTGGTAGACTACTTTAGGTAAAAATAGAGAAAAACTCAATTTTACAGTTGAACACTAAATTTAATGGATTGAACCTGAATATTAAGGAGTTACAAAATACATTTTGAAAGGTTTTATCGTTACTCATAAATGACTCGAGTCTCACAGCAGGCTCTTGCATTGTGCTGTCCACATATGGCTTTTGAGAAGCGTCCGAGCGAACTCGTCACGCGACCTTTGTTATAATCGCCACCGTCCCATTATGATTGTTAAATACTCACAACAAAACTTAAATGCTGTAAGATAAGAATTTTGAATTCACTATTTACAATATTAGACAATAAAGCACCAAAAATATAACTGAAGTAACTACAAAGGAGTAGTCTATTGGACGGCGTTTGTTAAAATGTCGTGTAAAGGAAATAGTCACGTGCGTAATGATTCGTGAATTTCACTGGCTAGTCACATAAGGAAGGTACACAGAGTTTCATAATCGGTGAGTGAGGGGAATGAGGTGAGGGAAGTTTTCGGCAGTAGTTGCGTTGTCTGAAAAACGACGCCATTGTAATCTACGGTAAAGGAGAGTTGAATATTTAAGAATTTATTTAATGTTGTGTTTCATTACAATAAGAACTTCTAATTTATGAATGTCGAAATGATGTAAAACTTTGTTAAAATAAGGAAAATTATTATGATAATTTAATGCTGGCTTTGTTGTGGAATCGCAACGTTCCGGAATGACGCTTAGAAAAATGCACGTCAGTTACTTCTTAGAGAAATTTGAAGTCCATGGGGAGAAAATCATCATACTTAGAGTATCTAGAACACGAAAGGTTGATATTATGACCGAAATTATTACACTCTTCTTCAGATGAGAAACCAGAAAACAGAGAATTCCAGGTCACTATTGTTGATGAATGTCTTACTCCTGGGAGCTTCCACACGAATCTCGAATGAATAAGCTGCAGTTGCCACGCTTAGTTCGTATGACATCATATTATCTTCCCACGACGTAACAATCTTATGAGAATCCCTGGCTACTTCGCTGTACTCGGATTCTAGGTCTGGGACGAGATGCCTTGGTAGGCTTTATGAAGTTCTGAGACCAGTATGAAGAAGAAGAAGAAGAAGAAGAAGAAGAAGAAGAAGAAGAAGAATGCCTATACTAAACCTTTCGGGAAAATACCTCCTGTATCAAAATAGAGTTATCTCTTAATACACATCAGATGAGCCTCTTCTAATGATTGTTAACCACTATTTCGCTACTATAAAAATGCTTGACAACATTTAAGATACAAACTTAACACGCTATTTTGTAACCGTAACGTTCTCACGTTTCTTCTGTTTGCCCTCACCTATACACTTATACGCTTGACAACACTTAGAATAAAATCTTAGCTCAGTATTTTGCCTTTATAGAGTTCTCTATAGAGTAAACTAACTCATTCGATTTCGTTTTGATTTCCGAAATTAAAAAATAATGACGACCCAAAAAGAGTGCTTGCCTTAATATCTTTGTCATTCGAATCGTTGTTGTCAATTGCCGATTCAGTTGTGTGAGGCAAAGTCTAACTCAGTAGCTGCACAAATCATTACAAAATAAATCGCATATCTTTAGCACGGAATATATGTTTATTATTCCTTTTTGTATATTTCATTAACGCTTTCAAAGTAATTTTTAAGAATATTTTTTCTTCTTCATAAATTTTAAGTAACCATGACAAAATTTAGCTCTTCGAGACGAATTCATAATTGATTGCTAAATTCCTTAAACTTTTTCTTTTCTTTTCAGCATTATTATTCTTCCATGACTTGTAATATCTTGAAAGAATGTGTGACCTATCTTTTATCAGATCACCGTTCTTACTTATTCCTCTTTGGTTTGCATGCCCCTCTTCTTCTGAAGTGTTGCTTCTGAGACTTATGACCACACGAAATTCATTTATCAGGAAAATCTCCATACTTTATTTATCTTCTCTTCCCTTCACTCAAGTTGTTAGGTTGTGAATGCTGCATTGTTCCTCTATATCGACATTTCTATGTAAAATACGCGTGCTCTCATTCTACTCTTTTTTTTTTTTGTTCAAATTCCTAAACGCAATCCTGCCATCAACGTCAGCAACGTGAGTGTTTGGCCATTGTTTTGGGAAAGGAGATTCTTTAAGAATAGTTCTTTACTGGTTTATTAATTAATATAAAACATTAAATTACTTATGAAACATGAAAAAATTTATTTATTAAAATTCAAGAAAATAGGGAAATTCTATGTAGTTTATTAGTATTTATGGTTTTTGCAGGTAACAAAAGAAGTTTCCTCACAACCATCACAATTCCAATATCTTCAGTAATACTCTTATTCTGTTACTGTCTTCTATTCTATTACAAATTAAATTAATCAACGACAGTCATATAGAGTTTTAAAATAAATAAGATTAAGATATCCTTAATATATAAAGTATTTAATTATTGAATAGTGATTAAAGTTCGTTGATAAAATATAGAAGTGGTCTTTAGTGATCAATGGTAGGATTCTAAGGTTCGTTTTAAATAAATAAGAAACAATATTTTCGAGAGATGAATAGATAAGTCATATGGACGCTGGTATGCAAAAGCTAATTTATAAGATAGGTTCGTAAACAACACTGACAAATGAAAATTATCAATGAAGCATATATTTTAAAGATCACTTACTCTCTAATAATTATTAAAAATCACTTCCCAATCTGACTGTCTGTCGTCATGAAGCGAACAAGTGTGCAACATTTCCTTACAAAACATACCCCGCATCGCCCTAGTTGTTACAAAATACTTCTGGCATGGTTTGTTCAATACGGCAGAAATGACTGAACAATAACAAAGACTGCTGAAAAAGACTGGAAAGATTGAACAAACGAACAATTATTGTTTATCGACGTTCCCTTTTGGTACTCGGGAAAGCGAGATCTGTCACGCATAACTAATGTATAATTTACGTAGTTTGGGAGACCCTAATTACATCCAAAAATAATCCACAGCTTTCTTACAAACAGAAATTCCATGGTAAAAGTCAATGATACATTATCAATCCCTCGAAACATGTCAGCAGGCTTACCTCAGGGCTCTGTACTCTCTCCAACAATATTTAATGTTTACACTTCAGGTATCCCGTATGCGTCAGATACCAAATTAGCTCTCATTGCTTATGACACAGCGTTATTCACTGCTCATGAAGACATTCTCATTATCCAAGATCGGATACAAAATAATCCTGTGGAAAAAAACTTAATCCTTAAAAATGCCAAGTCAAAATATTTATACTTCGTAGACCAAAATCTCCCCCTAACTTAAAAATCAATTGCAGACTGATTCAATAGAATACTGGCCCAATAAAAGATCTTAGTGTGCTTTTCGATAAAAGATTATCATATATACCCCATATCCTTGCGTTAGTAAACAAAGCTCAGGGGAAAATGCCAAAACTATACCCCTTAATAAATAGAAAATCCTCATTAAATATTGAATGTCAGCTTATGATACTTAAGTCAGTTATTTGACCCACCTTAACATTTGCTTGCCCTGTGTGAGAAAACGCAGCACACTCAACAACAGAGAAACTTCAGACGGTACAAACAAATGTCTTAGACAAATCATACAAGCGCCCTGGTTTATACCCATTTCTCAGATCTATTCTTACTCACCACTTTTTGAAGGGCAGAGAAAAACTGAATTCAAAGTCGAGTGACTACAGAAAATGATATAAAAGGCATTTTCTTTATACCACTAGAACGCTGTAACTGTTTGAACAATTTGAATACCCTTTGTCAACGAAATAGAATGGGGTTTTCACTTTACACTTTCACTCTTCACCAAAAAATTACAAAAAACTCTCCTACATAATTTGTGATTTATATCTCATTGTAATTTAGAAGTGTAATAAACTTACTGCTATTGTATGCACTCTTTCAAAATGTTGCACCGTTGACCCTACGTAAATCAATTTGGAAAATCGGAGCTGGCGATGCTGAAGTACTTTGGATAGGATTTAGATTCAACGAATCGTAAAATACATCAAGTTTATGTCCAATTCGTTTTAACTGTGTTGGTGGAACCGGACTGCGAGGAGCGTACCACCTGCCGACCACGTGGAGCCGCGCCTTTCCAGTCGTCGCGTCGGCCCGCGTGGCGCGGCCGCAGGCAGGACTTTCTCCGGAGGGCTGCGCTTCGATCCCCGGCGCGCGCGCGCGCGCTTTCTCCGGGGACATGCGGCAGATGGAGGAGCCCGCGGGCGTCCCCGGGGTGCGAACCCGCGACCCCCTGCGGCCACGGCAAGTGCCACGCCGCGACGTGCCCTCGCGGACAGGTGCGGCGCTGCTTCGGCTTGATTGATTGGTTGGTTGATTGATTGATTAGTGGCTCTGCACGAATCATTCTGATTCATTAGCGCAACTGCTAAGGTCATTAATTCCGTAAGTGTAGTGCGGGAGGTGGGGATAATCTTGTCATGCTGAATTGCGAGATCCGACGCCTACACCTCGGTTTGAGGGGTCTTCCCCAGCCAGGTATCTCCCACCAGCGGGGCACCGGGGCGAAGCACCCAAGCTCTAGGCTGCCGTCTGGTCTTCCGATATGTGTGGTAGTGTACTACATGTGAGTGTGAGACTATGTAGGTAAGGATTGAGGAAAGGGCAGGGTAGAGGGAGCAATTATCGCGCGCGGTCTATGTCCCGTTTTTAGAGTACTGCTCCGGCATTCACCTCGTGCTAATCGGAAATACCACGGAAAATTATGGATCAGAGCAACTAGAATTCTCCTCCAAGCAGCGACCGAATTCGACCTAGCTAGAGTCGAAAATCATGCCACCGTCGCCATCTCAAATCACTGATCTACCGGTGAGAGGCACTGTAGTGGCGTTAATTGATCTACTGAGTCACCAAATCCGGACTTTTAAAAATAAAATTGCTATTGAGCGTAGATATATTTTCTTTAAAGATTATGTCTAGTTAACTGTTTCTTAACAGCGTGGAATTTAGCGTGCATTATAGACCATTTACAGGAACTTTTTATATTGAATATTATAGTATTGGCTTTTATACAGAATTTTCAGTATATGGGGAAAATTATCTCAAGATATGATATTTTGATGTTTTAAGGAAATAATAGTTACAGACTCGGATTAGCCGTACGACATTTTTGTTTATTTTTCTGAAGGAACAAAAGCATCTGCAAAGTCAATTCCAAAATATTTTTTAACTATTTTAGGTAAAATTGACATATGTTTTTCCTCCATTGCTGTTCCATTGTTGATATGCTTTTATTCCATCAAATTTAAAATTAATGTAGTAGATGAAAAAAGTGGGAAAATAGTGATATTATTCAAGTTTCATAAATTTGAAAATGAATTGAATGAAATAACACAGTAACTTCTATTCATTTATCAACTTTCTGTATCTAATTTCTATGTATCCTGTATCAACATTGTCTATAATACAAGACAGATAATATAGTTTTACAAAATGAAATGGGAAAAATGTAAGTGCTAAATTTATAATTTACGGTGATGGTGGTTTTATGTGAAGTTTCGTGGCGAATGTAAAAACGCACTGTAGACTTTGAATGGCAGAGACAGATATAATACTGTTTTCATCCACAATCTCTTGTCTACCACGTGTTGAATATTTCTTTTGTGCAACTCTACGTCTTCATATTCTTCCATGTAGGCACATTCACTTTCAACCAGAGTTCCCAAAACGTGCTTGCCATATGGCGGTATTCGGCCGTAGAGATTTTTTTCATGTTCAATTAACCACAGTGATTGGAGGATTTTAAAACAACGTTTTCGAGACATTGACTCTTCGTACCCTGCCACACTGAAAGTTGACTGATACCTTTGGGTCAACAACTACCTGAAACAATGTCGTCAGTGATTTGAGTTATACTTTGAGTTATCTACAAATTGAGGGAAGGTTCATATCCACGGAATAAGCTTAGGCCTTTTTAACAGCTTATGATCGTGTACTCGTGCGTCGACACTTGCGAGATGATGAGGCTTTCTATACTCTTTTGAAGCTAAGTTATGCGGTGTCATGCGTGTATCATTACCGGGAGAGGTAAATGCAAGGGGGAGCAAGATGTACGTGTGAAATTGTGCATTAGCTGCGCGCGCATCTCTGTCAGCAGGTGCACATTAAAATCCACTTCACTTTGGGTTTCTCTTTTCGCCGTAAGATGCTTCTCAGTTTCAAATAGCAAATATCTTAGCCGACTCGGAAATCCCAGCGACAGTTACTAAAAATTTAACTTGTCGTTAAATGCCGCCACCGAAGGAAGACCACCATGAATCAAAAAAAATATTTCAGTCGTTTGGTTCTAATTAATGCAGATAATAACTTCGTGAATGGAAAAATGCTTTAGTTTAAATCGTAATGACGGCGATTCGACAGCACAAAATTTAGTTTTCGTCTCATCTATACATTCAAAATAATAGGAAACTGACCCATTTTATCTAAGACAGTTCTTTTCTTCACACGCTAAACTGCTAAAGACTGCCAATTTACATAAACAAACTGACTGCAACAGATAATTTTGGTAGTCTTGAAACTTGTAGTAAATTGAATAATAATCGCTTTCAACAAGAATAAGCAAAGCGAAAAGTTATATGCAATGGTATCAAGGCGTTTTAAGTCAGAATGAATCGTTTATTCAGGAATATAAAACGTAGAAAAGTGGATAGTGTCACCAGCACAACACGAGTAAATGACAAAGAGATCGGTCTTTATGAAAGAGCTGCCTGATATAACAATATCATAGGCCAAGAATAAATAAAGTGGCTTTACGTGACGCTACACGTATTCCTTTCTCCCCCACTTAAAGAGATTGTTTATAAAATTCTGTATATTAAACAGTGTTAATAAATGGTTATTGTTTATGATGAAAGAAACAAAAATCTCAAAACTTTTTCAACAGTTTTTCAACAGTTGTATTCTTTTTATTAAAAAGAAAACAAAAGCATAGTCCGCCAAGGGTGGTTGTATTCTGTATTATATTACTAAAGTGTGTTAGATGTACGCCATTTTTATTTTCACATTCATTAAATACTATTTTCCTTTAAGTTCAAAATATTTAAAAGCACCTCTGTAAAAATGATCATTTTGACGTGAAGCAGACATTCCCTAAGAGCACTATTTGTATTTTATGAAATTTGCAATTGAAAAGGCAAACACCATTGAAAAGAAAAGAAGTGTCTATCACATATAATATTTTGTACATATGCAAGCTATATAAAACCTCTTCATGGAAGCTATATAAGTTGAACAATTTCTTTCCATGATTTTCTCGCAGTGAATCAGTATTTCATCGTTCTAATGATTTAATATTTTTAGTTTCGTAAGTTGCGAAGCATCGTTTTGTCAATATTTTCTCCAATGCGATATACTCCAAAAACAACGCAACTTTTCAAAATATACGTTACAAAAAACTTGCTTCTTGGAACTCAAATAGAATCCAACACGCTTGCACTCAGGAATAGTGAATCGAATGTAATTTATCCCGAAGAAAATCGTTCTTTTCGCAACAATTAACACTCAATTACCTATTCAGTTCGGTATCTACTTCCGTAAAGGTCAATTTGAGAGAGTAACCACTGTTGTCACTGCACGCTCAGCTTGCTAATTAGAATTCACAGTCACGATGACTCCGCCCATCCGTCCTACCACAACTCCGCTTAACCCACTCTCTGCAGTTTACACTCACTTCTCAATCCCTTGCAAACAGCCTACGCAAACACCTGCAGCAGCAGCAGCAGCAGCCGGCTCCTCCTCATCGAGAAGGACCTCGGCCGCCACCGCGTCACGCCGGGGGGGGGTGGTACTGACCTCTGGGTGCAGTGCGGGGGCGGCGGCGGCGACGGCGTGGGCGGCGGGCCGCTCATGACCGCCGCGGGGCGCGGGGGCGGCAGCTGAGATGGCCCTTGAGGCGGCGACGCATCGTGGAGCTCTTGCTGTCACCTGTTCACACCACCTCCACCACCACCACGCCCTCTCAGTCGGCCTCAGGCATCACACACGCCCACCCGCTGCCGCTCGCTCACTTCCTGAGGACGTCCGGTTCGGCAAGAACAAGCAGCCGCAGGCGGCGACGGTGAATCGCAGGCGTGTCTCGGGGCCAGACCCCGACGCTGGACCATGAACCAGTTACAGCGACGTACCTTCACTCACACTTCCCAGGAAACCAACATTCATTCGTGTATATTTTCGTACAAAAATTCACGTTAATTTCACTGCTGGTCGGACACTTAACTATCGGGACTCCAACGTGTAAAAAGAGCACCTCGCGAAACAAACAAAAAAACAAGTGACGACACTGATTAGTCACGGCAAGGACCGTACACGATCGAAGCGGTTACGAAGCGGATTCGAACGGAGCGGTTAGCCTTCGCGGCGGCGGCGGTAACCTCGCGCGTGCGCGGCGGCCGGGCGACTGAGCAGCG